>JAQNDB010001664.1:0-46301 GCA_029204045.2 Tillandsia leiboldiana | reverse complement strand
GATTGGGGACCCATTCGGTATTTCTTAAATGTTTTTGGGGCCTTTAAATAGCAGCCCGAGCTCTTTCTTCTCCCTTTCTCCTCTTTGAGCCTCCTCTGCCCGAGCACCCTTAGAAGAGATTTCTCATCTTCAAGCTCTGGAAAACATGCAATTTGGGATTTTTTGGGCACGACATCACGAGGTTTCAGATTTTCTTGCGCGGCGCGACGCTCGTTCTCGGTGTTTCTTCCGTCGCTCTTCGGTAACGGCTCCCCCGACTAATCCGACCATCGTTTTCGAGAGATTCTTCGCTGCTGGATTCGTAACAGGTGAGGTACGATTTTGGGTTTCTCGCACATTTTCAGATTTCACGTTTTTCGAGGTGTTTTCTCGTGCTCATTGGGACCCTTTTTGCTGTGAGATTTTGGTGAGGGCAGCACCTTCTTTGAGGAGATCTTCGCGCACGAGTCTGGATCAAGACGTGCTTATAGACTTTTTCATCTACTCGACGCGAGGATCATCGTGGATTTTTCTTGGAATTTTGGAGACTTCCCGAAGGTATACTCTTCCTTTATTGTACAAGAGTTTAAGTTGAATGGTTTGGGATTGTGCGCACCGATACTGTGGAATTTGTAACTTGGCCTACGGTGCTCGGAATTGACGTGCAGGTACCCGTTTCGAAGCTATCGACGCAACGAGGATCGCTGTGGTATTTTATCAGAATTTTTGGAGTTCGTTTTACAGGTGAAAATTCGCAGTAAGTGGACTGTCCCAGCAGATTTGTAAAACCTGATTTTATTGGATTTAAAGTATAACTGTAGCCTATGTTGTACCCAGGAGGGATTGTGGACGTGCTGGGACCTGTTGGACCTAGAGTGGTTATTTTCTTGGTTTTCTCAGCTGTACAAGCCTGGACAGTTAGCGTCTTCAGGTGGGTGGCTTGTTTGTCAAGATCTATGGACGGGCTCTAATCTCTATTATATATGAATATGCATGATAGTGAGGGACTTGGGTAGCAATGTAATTCATGTTATATTGTTTGTGTTACGGAATTTGAGTTGGCGTAGTTTCGTGAAAGTCTCAAGTCTTGAAGATTGAAGGTGAAGAAAGTTGGATCATTTAACTCAATCTCAAGAAAGAAGAATTCAAAAGGATCAGGTATGTTTAACTAAAGAATTTGTGTGATCCGAATACTTCTTGTAGTGTAGAAACACTTGGAAGAATCTTTCATTGCATAAAAATCAAAAACTGGACTTGGGACATGTTCAGGATCCGGATCAGGTTGTTCGATCCGGATCCCGAAGGTGGTTCGTTCATACATCGTCGCAATCCGGATCGTAGTCTCTTGATCCGGATCCCGAACGTTGAGTTTACCATCTACCTTGAACGATCCGGATCTTGCTTCGCAATCCGGATCCCGAACGTTGATGTTTGGTGAACTGTATGAACGATCCGGATCGTAGTCACATGATCCGGATCCCGAACCTTCGTTTTTCTGGAATTGGCTGTTTCGTTATGACGATCCGGATCTCAGTTATCACGATCCGGATCGCCGTCCGTAAAATTCCAGAAATGGCAGGTTTTTGATTCTTATCTCCTTCCTAGGGTTTCTAACCTATAAATAGACCCTATGTCTTCTTTCTAGGGTCAATCCACATAGCCGTCATTTTCATATATCATCTTATACGGCTATAGATCCACATATAGAGAAGAAAGGAAATCATTAGAGAATACTCTATGTTTCTTCATCTATATTGATTAGTTTGATTCTAGGTTTTCATACTCACATCTTGAGTTGAATCAAACTAATGAATACTTAGATGGTATTTCCGATCTATCTTTGATCTAAGTATTCGGCGGATCATCACCACCCAAAAACAACGATTACCCCAAAATCGGCGCGTGGATTCGCGTGTCCTTGTGGATTCAAGGTTCAATCGCTCTCGTGGATTCGGAGCGAGGCACGTTCGTGGATTCGAAGGGTGCTATTGGGTGAAGACCGTGGATTCGGTCGGACGTCGTGGATTCGACGTTGGACGCCGTGGATTCGGCGTTGGGCGCAGATCGTGGATTCGAGAAGCGTCTGGAGCGAGCGGAGAAGATCCTCTAGGAGCGTATGGAAAAGGTTGAGTCGTAAGTGTGTACGGTAAATCACCTTGTACGTGTTTTAATTCTAGTGGATTTCTGCCGTGTTATCGGTCCCGTGGTTTTTTACTCCGGTGATGGAGTTTTCCACGTAAAAATCTTGCGTGTTATTTTTATTTCCGCATTGGGTTTTTATCGCAACGATTTTTGAGTGTTTATACGTTTACACCTATTCACCCCCCTCTAGGTGTTTCTTCCCCTATTTAGATCCGTATTATATACGACCCAACAAGTGGTATCAGAGCGGGAATAGGGTTGTGAACAATGGTTGAAGGTGGAAACATCAATCGACCCCCTTTCTTTGATGGAACAAATTATGCGTACTGGAAAGTACGGATGAAAGCCTTTTTATCTTCCATCGACGAAAGGGTGTGGCATTCAATTGAATCAGGATGGACTAATCCAACTGAACTTATCTCTGATGTTCACACCTTAAAACCTAGGTCGAAATGGACCAAGGAAGAGTTTGAGTTATCTTCTTACAATGGCAAGGGAATTAATGCTATTTTTAATGCCTTATCTCAAACTGAATTCTCTCGCGTCTCGGCATGTGAGACTGCGAAAGAAATCTGGGATGTTCTCCAGGTTACACATGAGGGAACTAACCTCGTGAAGATTCAGAAACTGCAAATGCTTACGAGCAAGTTTGACTCTATCTTGATGGCAGAAAATGAATCTTTCACGGACTACTATACACGATTGCAAGACATCGTAAACTCATGTGCTAATCTGGGAGAGAAGATTCCAGAATTTAAGATTGTAAGAAAAATCTTAAGAACTCTTCCTGAACGATTTCGCCCAAAGGTTACTGCCATTGAAACTATTAAACACCCGGACGAAATACGTGTAGAAGAATTAGTTGGTTCATTACAAACTTATGAAATGACTTTTAATACTAACAATTCTTCTGGAAAAGCATCCACTTCTAAGTCTTCAGGTTATGCGTTGAAAACAACTAAGGAAGAAGACGCGGATACATCCTCCTCGGACGATGACGAGAACCTTTCTATGGAGGAATTTGAGAAGCAGCTCGCTCTCTTGACAAGGAAGTTTCGCCGCAACTTTCGAAGGGGTAATTCAAGCAAATCTCCATCCTTCGGAAAGTGGAACAAAGGCAAGGGTACTCCAAGTCACAAGTCAAGAAAGCAGGAGAACTTCTCAAAGGATAAGAAAAGTTCAGAAGGACAACTGCAATGCTTCAAATGTCGAGGCTACGGCCACATTGCAACGGAGTGTCCTAACAAGTATCCGGCAAAGAAGAAGGCGATGCAAGTCGTCACTTGGGATGACAACTCAACGTCAAATGAGTCGTCTTCAAGTGATGAAGAAAAGAGCTCCACGGCATTCCACGCGTCCACATCTTCACCCTTCATGTGCTTTATGGCAAGTACATCTGAGTCATTGTCCAACTCCACTGTTGAAAAGAATGCAACGGACAATGAATCGGATGATTCGGAAGGTGAAGATTTTGCTCTAGCCTACCACAGACTTTTGAGGGACTCAAAGAAAGTGGCTAAGCAAAACAAGAGTTTGAGAGGGAGATTGCATGATCTCGAAGAAGAAGCAAAAAGAGCGACTTCTCTCTCAAACGCTCTTGAAGTGGAAAGGGAAAACCTGATAAAAGAAAATGCTTCCCTTCAAGAGTCCAATGAGCAACTTGAGAAGGAACATACAAATCTGGTGGATAACGCGAATCACTTTCAAAGCTCTACAACGAGGCTCGACAGGATAACCTGGAAATGACAAAGACCATTTTCCAACTCAAGAATGACTTACAGCGATTCTCTTCAGGAAGGAGTAAGTTGGATAGACTTCTTGGTCTTGGTCAATCAAATAGGTTCGGCCTCGGATACACTCAAACTGGAAACAGTCCAAGTTCGAGTGAGACAGTTTTTGTGCCTCAGTCGGTATCTCCTCCTCCGACACCGGAATTCAAGACAAACAACGACAACAAACCTACTTCATCCTCTTTGGGATCGTCAAGATCTAAGGTATGTTTTCGTTGTGGTGTTTCAGGGCACATAAGAAGATATTGCAAGACGGGAGTCGAACGCTCATCTCAAGCACCTCTTGCATCAACTACCAAAAAGGCTCCTTTCCGGAAATCAAAGCAAAACTTTTCAAATGAAAAGAGACTTGGTAGTTCACCGCGCAAGACGACTTCATCAAGGAGCAACAATCGTTTTAACAAGACGCTTTCACCTAGGCACAAAACTTCACGACCATTACAGACGCATTCCAAAAAGGTTTGGGTGCGCAAAGGTGAAATTTTCCCTTGTCTTGTTTCCAATATTTCCTTGCATGCATATGATAGCTCGTCTTGGTATCTGGATAGCGGGTGTTCCCGTCACATGACCGGTGACAAAAATAGTTTTCAAAATCTTGAGAAAATCTCCGGAGGACACGTTGTTTTCGGAGACGGTCGATCTTCCAAAATTGTTGGAAAAGGGACGGTAGCTATTCCAGATGGCCCGATTTTGAAAAACGTCTTATTTGTTGATGGCCTTAAGACTAACCTCATAAGCATAAGTCAACTTTGCGACAATGGTTTTTCAGTTAACTTTTCATCTGTTGAATGCGTTGTAACTGATAAGGACCATGCTTCTTTCTAAAAGGGGTTAGATCTGAAAACAATTGTTATGTTGTTCCTAATAAATTTTCTGAAAATTGTAACTTAGCCGCTTTGAATAATGAAACTCTTTGGCATGAAAGGCTAGGTCACTTAAATTTTAAGGAACTTACTAGAATTTCAAACAAGGACGTGGTCAAGGGGATTCCAAAGCTTTTATTTAAACAAAACGTTGTGTGTGGTGGTTGCCAAAAGGGAAAACAGTCTAGGACTGCACACAAGAACTTGAACCACGTTGGTACAAAACGGCCCTTGGAACTTTTGCACATGGACTTAATGGGGCCGACCCGTCAACCATCTTTGGGAGGTAAATGGTACATTTTTATTGGTTGATGTTTTCTCTCGGTTTTCTGGGTAGCATTTTTGAGAGAGAAAGCTGATACGTTTTGACTCTTTTCATGAGATTTGCCATCGTATTATGATTGAAAAGAATGAAAAGATCATTCGTGTTAGAAGTGATAGGGGTGGAGAATTCATAAATTCAAAATTCATTGACTTTTGTACTTCAAATGGCATTAAACATGAATTCTCGGCACCCTATACACCTCAGCAGAATGGTGTTGTTGAGCGCAAAAACAGGGTTGTTCAAGAGATGGCGCGTGTGATGCTTCATAGCCGGAAATTACCGCTACATTTTTGGGCTGAAGCTGTGAACACCGCTGTCTATGTCATTAACAGAGTGTATTTGCGCCCAGGAACCTTGAATACACCATATGAGCTGTGGTTTAGTAGAAAACCGGATATCAAGTACTTTCGTATCTTCGGGAGTCGATGTTACATCTTACGTGACCATGAAAATCTTGGAAAGTTCGACTCTCGAAGTGATGAAGGGATCTTTTTGGGTTATTCTACGAATAGCAGAGCATATCGAGTATTTAACATTGATTCTAAGACGATCGTAGAATCTATAAATGTTAAAGTAGATGAAGCTTCTCATTTTGAATCTGAAAAATCTACCCTCGATATCTCTCTAGATGATGATTCTCCTGCTAGTGCATCTTCTCATAATAATACTTCCAATATTAATGATGCATCTAATGGTTCTTCTAGTTTATCTGATGTGCAGGAATCATCTCGTGTACCTCCGAGTACTCCGTTTCAACAAACGCTACGAATCTCCAAGGATCATCCGGAATCGAACATCATTGGAGATCCACAAGAAGGAGTTAGAACTCGAAGGCAGTTGGTTTGCGGATTTGCTTGCTACGTATCTTTAATCGAACCAAAGACAATAGATGAAGCTCTTCAGGATGACTACTGGATTAAAGCAATGCAGGAAGAGCTCCATCAATTTGAGCGAAACAAAGTGTGGGAATTAACGAAGCCTCCAAAGCAACATAATGTGATAGGTACCAAATGGATCTTCAAGAACAAGAAAGATGAAGATGGTACTATCATCAGGAACAAGGCACGACTAGTTGCTCAAGGCTACTCTCAAGTAGAAGGTATAGACTTTGACGAAACTTTCGCCCCTGTAGCTAGACTCGAGTCCATTCGTATATTGTTTGCTATTGCTTGTCATTTTAAAATCAAATTATTTCAAATGGACGTCAAGAGCGCATTTCTAAATGGGTTTTTAAATGAGGAAGTTTATGTAGCTCAACCGAAAGGTTTTGTAGATCATAAACAACTTAACCATGTTTTTCGTTTGAAAAAGGCTCTTTACGGTCTGAAACAAGCACCGCGAGCATGGTACGAAAGGTTAACAAAGCACCTTTTGGAGAAGGGCTATACTCGAGGGGGAGCTGACAGGACTCTCTTTGTGAAGCATTATCAAAATAATTTCATTGTAGCACAAATCTATGTCGATGACATTGTATTTGGTGCAACAAAAGATAATGATGCTTCTAAATTCGCGGAGACCATGGAAAGCGAATTTGAGATGTCCATGATGGGCGAACTGTCTTATTTTCTTGGATTGCAAATTAAACAAAATGATGAAGGTATTCACTTGAGTCAATCCAAGTATGCACTGGAGTTGGTCAAAAAGTTTGATCTAGAAAATTGTAAAGATTTTCCAACTCCAATGGGAACTAGCCACAAGGGACTTGGAAGTGAATCACATAGTGAGAATGTAGACGAGAAACTGTATAGAAGTATGATTGGAAGTCTACTTTACCTCACGGCTAGTCGCCCGGATATATCCTTTAGTGTTGGGATTTGCGCGAGATATCAATCAGCACCAAAGGAGGTTCACCTGAAAGCGGTGAAACGGATCATCCGGTACATCAAAGGATCAATTAATTTCGGAATTTGGTATCCTATGGGAACAAGTCTGGACATTGTTGGATACTCAGATGCCGATTGGGCAGGATCAGTGGATGATCGGAAAAGCACGAGTGGTGCATGCTTCTATCTTGGCCATTGCCTTGTTGCATGGCACAGTAAAAAGCAGAATTGCATAGCACTCTCGACTGCCGAAGCGGAATACATTTCAGCTGGAAGTTGCTCAACTCAACTCATTTGGATGAAAAGCGTATTGAGTGACTTCCGCATTTCAGCATCTTCGGTAACAATTCTTTGTGACAACACAAGTGCAATTAACATTTCTAAAAACCCTGTGTTGCACTCTAGAACAAAACATATTGAACTTAGATATCATTTTCTTAGAGAGCTAGTTGAATCAAATACTCTTCAACTTTCATATGTTTCAACTGAAGATCAATTAGCTGACTTTTTAACAAAACCTTTGGATCAAAAACGTTTTATTCATTTGCGAAAAGCAATTGGTATGCTTTCTTTGAAATAAACTTCTTTTTGAAACCTTTGCTTAAAATAGGTTTTGTATTTGTTTTGTTCTATTCAATATCTATGTTTATACATAGGATAGTAATTGAGCATAGATCTTAATTGACTTTAATTGCATCTGTTCACACATTTAGAAATTTATTATGCTTTTGCCATCATAATATTTCTTTGTTGCAATGATCGTTTATGTTAATTAAATCATCTTCTAAAGTGATCAAAGTCAATTTCTCTCTCAATGATCTCTTGGTATAGTCATTATCTTATTTGACTGTTTAGTCGAGTATGAAATCGAGATCAATTTTTGGTTGAATACTTTATATCTTAAATAATTGATAGCCAATTGAGGGGGAGTCAAAGATAATGTAAAATGCTCAAAAGATGTGGAAAGAGTTACATCCCAATGAGGAGTGTGAAAACTACCACCACATGGAGGAAAGAGCTACCACCTCGGTCGTCCGAGTATTGTGTGCAGCTACCACATGTATACCAAGCATGGTTGTTCAAATTTTTGATTAAGTAAAATGCATGTTGAAATACTTGACTCTGTCAAATTTCAAGGTTGGTATAAGGTGGGATTTTAAAGAAAGATGCTCAAAGAGCCACTCTCTTCAACAGATTGTCTAGAAATATTATCTACCATATTTGGGATTTCAAACATCTATTGATCTTTGTATTTCATTTTCTTTACCGAATTGATTATTTGATAAAGGCATTACTCATAAGATCAAGTTAGATGTAATTGAAGGTGTTCAACTTTAAGGGATTTAATTCTTGTAAATTTTCGTTTCATTTTTGGATATTACTGATAGATTTGGCATAATCTAATTCTTGTTGTGTGAAACGATGCTTTTTGTTTAAAGTTGATACACCTTTGTGCTTACAATCTTTTTCTGGTTTTTCTTGAATTTCTCTGAAATTTTTCTAAAGAAAAAGTTGGGGCCGATCCGGATCGGGCAAGGTGATCCGGATCCCGAACGCAGGTTTTCTCCTGCGGGCTGACGATCCGGATTGGACCTGCCGATCCGGATCCCGAACGCAGTTTTTTCACTGCGGGTAGCCGATCCGGATCGCAAGCTCGGGAGGATCCGGATCGCGGCTAGGTTTTTATAAAGAACAAAAGGGTTTTGATTTCTTTTACTCCAATCTTTTGTTCAAAAGTTTCCAGAGCGCTTCTCTCTAGATTTCATCCTCCTTGGAAGCTTTCTAACTCAAGTTCTTCAGTTCCAAGTAAGTTTTATTGATCAAAATCTCGGTTTTTCACCGTTTTTTCTCTTTTCATCCTCAAACGTACGAAATTCTTGGATCGATTTTGTTTGTGGATGGTTTTTGATCAAATTTCTTTTGAAATAAGAACTCTGGGTTGTTTAGTTTTGATTATATGCTAGGTTTTCTCCTGATTAACGGATTTTTAGGCTTCGATTTCTAAAATTTCGGTTTTAGGGCATATAATAAGGATTTTCGAAATTCATGCAATTGATCTATTTTTAAAAGTCCTTTTGCAAAACTAATTTGATTCTTAGTCTCTCTACATGATTATGATTGTTTGGGTACAATTTTTTCAATTTTTGAAAACTAAGAATTTTTGTGTTCTTGAGTTGGTCTACTCAGGATTCCTTTTCTCAAGAAACCATTAGCAATGGTGATCACTTGGATTGTTTTTCTACTTGCGGCTATGGTTCATACGAGAGACACCGTCAAGCCCAAGAGGGCTAAGAAGGCTAAGAAAGCGAAGAAGGCTAAAGATGATTCCGATACAGAATCTGAAACGGAATCAATTGATTGGGATGAACTGCAAGTTGAAGCAACGACTGTTCCGACTGCTTCAAAGGGAAAAGCACCTGCAGAAACATCGAAGGCTCCGCCTACTGCTGCTGAAAAAGGGAAAGCTCCAATGGAAGAAACTTCTGGGAAGACAAGAAGAAAAAGTGTTGCTCGCAAGAGAGGAAGTGCTCGAGGAATCACCATTGAGCAACCAGCTGCTGACCAAGCACCTGCACAAGACTTTGTCAGCTCGGCTAGAATAAAGGATTTTGAAAACAGAGAATGCATTGGAGAAAGGCATGTTGATGTAAAAGCCTTAACGCAACGTTCTCAGACGTTCGGGACTTTGTTTGACCAGAGAGGTCTTGCTCCCATTTGCGATTTCCCGGAGACCACTGGGTATTGTCTTCACTCAGTGAGGATGTTCTATCAGAATGCCTGCTATCTAGTTGATCAGGAAAGCGGGCGTCGGGATTTTCAAACATTAGTCAAGAATGTCAGAATCAAAGTAACGCCTCAGCTAATTGGTGAAGTACTAGGGATGGACGCCCGAGCCGATGGCACTCATTACCTGAAGAATCAAAACTTCAACACCTTCTCCTGGAGAGTGGTAGTTGATGGAATCTGTGTTCCAGATACTCGGTCGACAGGAAACTCCGTTTTCTCGAAAGAACTACGACCTGAGTACCGCATCTTAAATCTTATTGTTTGTTACAATATTATTCCAAACATGAACACAAAGGTTCTTCGGTGGGAAAGAATGATATTCCTTTATCTACTTGGAAACCCCGCAGCAGCAATGGGAGCTAACTTAAACATTCCCTACATCATCTGGTCAAGGATGGCACGATATGTGGAGCAAGCTCATCCGTCAGAGAGACTACCTTTTCCAATGATCATCATGCGCATTCTTCGCAAATTTAAAGCTGACACAAATGCGAGTTCCTATCTGCACAGTCTAGGAACGATCAATGACACGACAATTGTAAAGTCTCTTTCGACGAAGCCAGATGAACCTTTCATACCTCTTCACCGGCAACGAGAACAACGACAACAAGCAACAACCTCTGCACCGGCAGCAGCTCCTCCAACTCAACCAGCACCTCCGGCACAAGAAGCACCACAATCAACTTCTGATGATGATGCTTCTGTTACCTCAATCTATAAAGAACAGCAAAGGCTCTCCAACGAGCAAGAACGTATATCAAATGAACTGATTGAGGTAAAGGAAGAAATAAAGAAAGTAAATAAAAATCAATCAGCAATGAACAAGCGAATAAAGAAGATTTTCCAAATCCTCGGCTGTATCAGTTCAGACGAGTCTGAATGATCCGTATCCTTCTAATTTCTGTTTATTATGCACATGTTTAAATCCTACTGTTGTGCAGGTTTTTAAGTTTTAATTTGAGTTTTTAGTTCTCGAACTTAAACTGTTAACCATTCTCTCCACTTCTGTAATTTTTGGCTTTATTTGTGACAAAAAGGGGGAGAGAGTTTAGAACAATGAGAGAGTTTAGGACAATGATTTGAACAATGAACAATGATTGTGAAAATCTTGATGATGAAGATTTTGTATACATCAAGGTAAGTATGATCTCAACTTCAACTTTTGGTTTTTATCTTGTGATTTGTTGCATGTCTCGACTAACTATTTGCTAACTATTTGGGCATGTAATATAACTAACAAGTTGATGTTCACTAACAAGTTTGTGACACTTGGTTTTTGATTGCATAGAAGATATGTTGGTTCTTAACTCTGATCAATTACATATCTATATATATATTAGTTTGTCACAAACATGTTCATGACATTTGGTTTTTACGTGCAAAGAAGATATGTTGGTGTTTTTTTAACTATGATCAGTTTACATATCTGAATATAAATGTCATGGTAAGTATAAATGAGTTTAAACTTCATCTCTGTTTGTGGTTTTTGAATAATACAAAATTCTTGAGGTATCTAACGATTTCTTTTGTCAAGAATGATTTCTTTTTGCAGAGAGTACAGATGTCTAAGTCTAGAGTCTGTTTTAGGAGTTTAACTCATGTATTGTATTTTGGATCTCCATTGTAAATTTTTGTTGTATGGTGATAGCAACAAAAATATCTTTTTGAATTTTCTTTAGTGGATCTGTGTTTTGTCACGAAACCGCCAAAGGGGGAGATTGTTACGGAATTTGAGTTGGCGTAGTTTCGTGAAAGTTTCAAGTCCTGAAGATTGAAGGTGAAGAAAGTTGGATCATTTAACTCAATCTCAAGAAAGAAGAATTCAAAAGGATCAGGTATGTTTAACTAAAGAATTTGTGTGATCCGAATACTTCTTGTAGTGTAGAAACACTTGGAAGAATCTTTCATTGCATAAAAATCAAAAACTGGACTTGGGACATGTTCAGGATCCGGATCAGGCTGTTCGATCCGGATCCCGAAGGTGGTTCGTTCATACATCGTCGCAATCCGGATCGTAGTCTCTTGATCCGGATCCCGAACGTTGAGTTTACCATCTACCTTGAACGATCCGGATCTTGCTTCGCAATCCGGATCCCGAACGTTGATGTTTGGTGAACTGTATGAACGATCCGGATCGTAGTTACATGATCCGGATCCCGAACCTTCGTTTTTCTGGAATTGGCTGTTTCGTTATGACGATCCGGATCTCAGTTATCACGATCCGGATCGCCGTCTGTAAAATTCCAGAAATGGCAGGTTTTTGATTCTTATCTCCTTCCTAGGGTTTCTAACCTATAAATAGACCCTATGTCTTTCTTTCTAGTGTCAATCCACATAGCCGTCATTTTCATATATCATCTTATACGGCTATAGATCCACATATAGAGAAGAAAGGAAATCATTAGAGAATACTCTATGTTTCTTCATCTATATTGATTAGTTTGATTCTAGGTTTTCATACTCACATCTTGAGTTGAATCAAACTAATGAATACTTAGATGGTATTTCCGATCTATCTTTGATCTAAGTATTCGGCGGATCATCACCACCCAAAAAACAACGATTACCCCAAAATCGGCGCGTGGATTCGCGTGTCCTTGTGGATTCAAGGTTCATTCGCTCTCGTGGATTCGGAGCGAGGCACGTTCGTGGATTCGAAGGGTGCTATTGGGTGAAGACCGTGGATTCGGTCGGACGTCGTGGACTCGACGTTGGACGCCGTGGATTCGGCGTTGGGCGCAGATCGTGGATTCGAGAAGCGTCTGGAGCGAGCGGAGAAGATCCTCTAGGAGCGTATGGAAAAGGTTGAGTCGTAAGTGTGTACGGTAAATCACCTTGTACGTGTTTTAATTCTAGTGGATTTCTGCCGTGTTATCGGTCCCGTGGTTTTTTACTCCGGTGATGGAGTTTTCCATGTAAAAATCTTGCGAGTTATTTTCATTTCCGCATTGGGTTTTTTTTATCGCAACGATTTTTGAGTGTTTATACGTTTACACCTATTCACCCCCCTCTAGGTGTTTCTTCCCCTATTTAGATCCGTATTATATACGACCCAACATGAGGCATTCCCGATTTTATTTTCCAGGATAGTGGATTTCTGAGACTGTCAAAGCACATAGGTTACATCGGTCGGTGTGGTAGTAAGTTTGAGTTGTTCCGGGCTCTTGGGTTCGTATCTTTTGATACGGGAGTATTCCCTTCTTGGTGGGTAATGCTTTTGCTTCATTGCTTGGGTTAGGGGTAGGATGGTCACCACGTGCACGGGAGGCTTATTTTCCCGATCGCGCTTGGCACATGGAGGAGAGTTGTTGGTCCTGCCCGGTGCAGCTTGAGTCCTCGATTTTGCCGGTAGACCTGATGGTCTTGACTCAGCTGCGGGAGGTTGTTGTGGTACCCGTTGGGCTGGCTGGTTCGGTTTTTCTTTCGCGGCGGTTGATTATGCTGCGAGGACGGTTTTCTTATGGAGCCAAGCCCGGAGGTATTGGTGTACCTGGGTTGCTTGAGGGTTATCTTCGCCTCTATGGTTTTGACTTCGTGAGCGAGGCGGATGTTTCGCAGTGGATGAGTAGCCTTTTTGGCTGGTGTGGTTGAGGGACCTACGGCGGCACCGGGACTCGGGGATACCCCCTTTGGTTGTGAGTTCTCGGCTGTTCTCCTATCGGAGTTGTCTAGCATGTCACTAGTTTGGGAGTTGAGGACACAACTCTGGGATTCGATGGATAGGGAATTTTGTCATACCAAGTGTGTCGCCTTTGGGGGCGACGGTGCTATTCGAGTTGTGGATGGTTGGTTCACTTCGGCTTTGCGTGGATCCCCGGGAATTAGATGAAGTGACCATCTGGAGCTTGCACCCTTGTCGAGCATGTAGGATTTGATTTATCAGCTGTAAGGGTCTCGGGTCTTCCTAAGGGTGGATTTGTAATCTGGTTTTCTCGACTGCATATGGCTGTGTGTTGATGCCGGAGAGTTGGGGAATTGCTTCTACATCCCGACGGTTTAAAGATTTGAGATCGGAGTCTTCGTAATCAGTTGGGGGACTTATATTGGACACCTTGGGAGTACAGAGGTACTTGGATCGAGCTTTTGTACCGATGGACTTGTGGTTGGGTTATCGGGGCCCTGGGAGGAGCGGATGCTTGTACCGATGCAGACTACTTGGTAGCTCGAGCGGTTAGCCCAGCTGTACTTGGATGAGGTGGTGCGGTTTTCTGGAGTGCCCGCCTCTATTTTGTTCTAGTTAGAGACCCGAGGAGTGCATCGCGTCTCTGGAAGAGGTATTAGACAGCCTTGGGAGCTTGAGTGGTGGATGACTCAATATTTACCCCCTCTACTTGGTTGAGGTTCCGGATTGAGGAATGATTTTAGTTTCGAGGACGAAACTTTCTTTTAGTGGGGGAGGATGTGATGACCTGGATCTCTGCAGAGCTATTGCAGTGCATTGGGTGGCTTCTGGAGGCCTACGTGGTGTGTCGGTGGTGATTGTGCACAATTTGGACACAAGCGTTGGACTTCGGGCTTAAAATGGATCACGTGAGTGGTCGGAGGACCCCGTTGAGTGTTTAGAAGTGTTCTCGCGCGGAACAGATATCAAAATTGGACTCAGCGTGAAATTTGGGGTAAAAACACTTGTCTAGATGAATTCGACAAATTTTAGAAGCGGAATTTGGCAAAACGGACATCAAATTTGGATTCAGCGCGCGAAAACGATGAAATTGGGCTACTTACTTTATTTTTGCGCCACTGGTTACTGTTCACGCCGGAACAGTAACTCCGGCGGCCGGCGGGCAGCGGCGGCGGCGGGGGGCAGCGGCGGAGCACGGCGGACGGACTTGGGCAGGCGGCGGAGCGGCCGCAGGCAGCGCGCGGGCAGGGGCGCGGGCGCGCGGTGAACGGGAGCGCGTTGGACACGTGGCGGCGTGCGGTAGGGTCGGTTCAGTGAGCGCGGTTCACGTGCAGGTTTTTATAGGATCCACAAGGATCTAAATAGGTACTATCAAACAACTAGAGGGGGGGTGAATAGGTGTAATACTTATAAAACCAAATCTCAGTGCAAAATAAAAACCAATGCGGAAAATAAAAACAGCACACCGAGATATACGTGGAAACTCCAATCCAGGAGAAAAACCACAGGACCAACACGAAATAACAATCCACTAAGAATAGAAGAATAACAAGGTGATTACCGACTCCACGGACTCAAACCCCTCCTTCAGCTTCTTCGGACCTTGCGCTCACCGAATGGATGTCCACGCAATAACAATCCACTAAGAAAAGAAAAATAACAAGGTGATTACCGTCTCCACGGATTTAACCCCTCCTTCAACTTCTTCGGACCTTGCGCTCAACCGATTACACGTCCACTGCACACGTTCGAATCCACGAACGCCACTCGAATCCACGAGCACACGTTTCGAATCCACGAAACGCCTTTAGCACACCGAATCCACGATGCCACGTCGAATCCACGACGCAAACTCAGCCGGTAAGAATATTGGCTTCGATGGTGATCCTTTGCTTAGATTATCAATGAAGATCCATGGGAAAAAAAAAACTCTAAGCAAATATTAGATCAATTCGACAAAAGATATGTTCTTGAAAGAACCGTCGAATTGACCTAAAAGAGGCTATAAAAAAGAACGATAAAAACCTAGCCTCTAGGGTTGCTCTCAAGTGTTTTATCAATTGATCGGCCGTGCTCCCCACGTTTTTGAGAAACCCTAAATGTCTATTTATAGTTTAGAAACCTTTGGAAAGAGATAAGAATCAAAAACTTACCTTATCTGGAAATTTTCAGGACGGCGATCCGGATCGGATTTACTGTGATCCGGATTGTCGTAACGAGTCAGGCTATTCCAGAAAAACAGGGTTCGGGATCCGGATTGAAATGCCCGATCCGGATCGTTCATATATTCCAGCAAAAACCCATGTTCGGGATCCGGATCGAAATGACCTTTGATCCGGATCGGATTTGCCAATGAACAAGCACCCTTCGGCATCCGGATTGGACTGTCTGATCCGGATCCTGAACATGTCCCATGTCCCGTTTTTGATTTTTATGCAATTAAAAGTTCATCCAAGTGTTTCTACACTATAAGAAAGTATTCGGATCACCAAAATTATTTAGTTAACCATACCTGATCCTTTTGAATACTTTCTTCTTGAGATTGATGTAACTGATCCACAATTCTTCAACTTCAATCTTCAAGACTCAAGACACTGAGTGTCAACATGAGTTCTTGTTGAATCTTCTCTAAGTCTTTGATTGCTGATTGACAATTTGATCCCTTTAAGACTCCGACTCAACTCACTGACTTGACTCACGAAATATGCCAACACCAAAAAGCCGTAACAATCTCCCCCTTTGGCAATTTCGTGACAAAACCCAAAAATACATAAAAGCGCTCAAGTCACTCATCTTAAACCAAAAAATTAAAACTCAATGTCATCACCAAAACATTGACTTTCTTTGCGTGAAAGATCCTGTAGGTTTTTATAGGATCCACAAGGATCTAAATAGGTACTATCAAACAACTAGAGGGGGGGTGAATAGGTGTAATACTTATAAAACCAAAACTCAGTGCAAAATAAAACCAATGCGGAAAATAAAAATAGCACACCGAGATATACGTGGAAACTCCAATCCAGGAGAAAAACCACGGGACCAACACGCAAAAACAATCTACTAAGAATAGAAGAATAACAAGGTGATTACCGACTCCACGGACTCAACCCCTCCTTCAGCTTCTTCGGACCCTGCGCTGACCGGTTGGATATCCACGCAATAACAATCCCTAAGAAAAGAAGAATAACAAGGTGATTACCGTCTCCACGGATTTAACCCCTCCTTCAATTTCTTGGACCTCGCGCTCCACCGATTTTGCACGTCCACTGCACACGTTCGAATCCACGAACGCCACTCGAATCCACGAGCACACGTTTCGAATCCACGAAACGCCTTTAGCACACCGAATCCACGATGCCACGTCGAATCCACGACGCAAACTCAGTCGATAAGAATATTGACTTCGATGGTGATCCTTCGCTTAGATTATCAATGAAGATCCATGGGAAAATTCTCTAAGCAAAGATTAGATCAATTCGACAAAAAACAGATCTTGGAAGAACCGTCGAATTGACCTAAAAGAGGCTCAAAAAGAAGATCGATAAGAACCTAGCCTCTAGGGTTGCTCTCAAGTGTTTTATAAATTAATCGGTAGAGAACCCACGTTTTTGAGAAACCCTAAACGTCTATTTATAGTTTAGAAACCTTTGGAAAGAGATAAGAATCAAAAACATACTTTATCTGGAAATTTTCAGGACGGCGATCCGGATCGGATTTAATGCGATCCGGATCGTCGTAACGAGATTGACGATTCCAGAAAACCAAGGGTTCGGGATCCGGATTGCAAGGTCCGATCCGGATCGTTCATGCAATTCAGCAAAGTCCCATGTTCGGGATCCGGATCGGAATGGCCTAGGATCCGGATTGAAATTGCCAATGAACAGGTACCCTTCGGGATCCGGATTGCAAGATCTGATCCGGATCCTGCACATGTCCCATGTCCAGTTTTTGATTTTTATGCAAATAAAAGTTCATCCAAGTGTTTCTACACTATAAGAAAGTATTCGGATCACCACAATTATTTAGTTAAACATACCTGATCCTCTTGAATACTTTCTTCTTGAGATTGATGTAACTGATCCACAATTTTTCAACTTCAATCTTCAAGACTCAAGACACTAAGTGTCAACTTGAGCTCTTGTTGAATCTTCTCTAAGTCTTTGATTGCTGATTGACAATTTGATCCCTTTAAGACTCCGACTCAACTCACTGACTTGACTCACGAAATATGCCAACACCAAAATGCCGTAACAATCTCCCCCTTTGGCAATTTCGTGACAAAACCCAAAAATACATAAAAGCGCTCAAGTCACTCATCTTAAACCAAAAAGTCGAAATTCAATGTTATCACCAAAACATTGATTTTCTTTGCGTGAAAGATCCAATAAATACAAAATTACATTTGAACCAAACAGTCCTAGAACATACTCTATGACTTAGGACTTGGAGTCTTAAAGTGATGTAATTCCTGCAAAACAAAACTCCAAACAAAATCAAACGTTAGTCGTTAGAAATTAGAATCCTACATTTGATTCGTCCTTTTTGTTCTTTTGTTTTTCGGCTCTTTTTTCAATCTTTTCTTTATCTCCCCCTATCATGAGCATCTCTAACATGTTCTCCATGTTCTCCATGTTCTCCCCCTGTCTTGAGCATTTATGTTCTCCCCCTTTGTGATACGATCATTATTTTCTGTTCTCCCCCTTTTTGTCACAAATTGTCAAACAGTGAACATACTAGACAAAAGGAAATCACTAACAGCATTAGTTCATAGAGAAAGAGAGATAAAGGCTCAGTTCCGGTATATAACAAAAATGCAGATTGCGTACCTGTACCAGAAAGCAAAAATCAAATAATTTCTTGAAACAAATCCAGATTTTGAAATATGTGAATTACCGATTTGTATTCCATCAAGAAAACAATTTAAGTGCTTTAAACAATGAATTCACACAGATGCCATTCAATCCAATTAATTTCACAAAATTAAAAAGATTTACTCCAAAATCATGAAAAATAAAGGTAAAACATTATAAACTCTTTTTCATGTTATATTCATCAAACACAAGTCATCAAAAATAATCTTGAGATCCAAACTCTATCAAGATGTAACGGATTTACAAAGATGACTTACAGAGATTTCCAAATGACATCAATTTGATTTCTTACCCTTTCAAATTTGAGCTAAGCACTAAAATACCTAAGGGTGGCTCTTTGAGCATCTTTCAACTATCCCACCTTATACCAACCAGGAGATTGTTCAAAATAAGAGCTTTAAATTTAAATCTCCGAATGCTTCAACTAAACAAAATTTCATAAATAATTTTCAAGCATCCATAACATGTGGTAGCTTCACACACAGACCGGACGATCGGGGTGGCAGCTCTTTCCAACATGTGGTGGTAGTTTTCACACTCCTTTCGGATGTAACTCTTTCCACATCTTTTGCAAATCATTTCATTACCCTTGTAAGAATGCAATCTCTTACGTGAAAGAATTAAATCCCAAATTTTAGTCTATCGGTTGTCTCACATTTATCACAAAGAATTCACACAACCGAGATAGATAAAGCATCTAAAGATCACACATGATTTCTAAAATTTGATGCTTATAATATCAAAAACTCCTATAATGAAGTATCTTCAAGATTATGATTATGGAGTAAAGTTGATAATCCATATAAAATTAATTTGGAGTGAATAACCGTGAAGCCCTTTTTATTCAATGCACTTGTTCAGTAAAAACCCTTTTGTTCAAAAACAAAGTATAAAAACGAAGAGCATTGAAAACATGTAATGCAGAGATTCAGAAAAATATGAAGGGAAAACCAATCAAAGCATTACATACAGTCATAAGCTAATTAGAACTTAAGACAAGGAAAGATATCACCTTTCCGAATCCAAAATCGCTGGATTTTGGGTTGTCTTGATTCGTTGTGGCCGGGGGTTGTCCGCTTTGATTGTTGATCCACCTTAGGTCTTTGCCTCGCAATGATCCACTTGTAAGATTGATGTTGTGGCTCGGACCTTTGGTGGGTTGAGTGAACTCCTTTGACTTGATGTATCTTTTGAGTCCGTTGAGTCCGCCCCGTAGATAAAGTTGCCGAAGGATTTTTCTTTCTCTTTTTCGGGCAATTCTTCACCAAATGTCCTTCAAGTCCACAAAGGTGACACGTTCTTCCTCTCAATTTGAATGTGGAACTTGAAGCATGCACAGTTTGATCCTTCTTAAATCCTAAACCAACCTTGCTTGTTTGACCTAATCCGCACATATAATCTAGTTTCTTGGAACCGGTTGAAAGCCTTTGTATGTCGGATTTAAGTTGATGAACTTGCTTGGTCAAAGCTTGATTGGTGACATGAATATCCTCAAACTGTTTTTCTAGAAAACCAATCTTGTCCATATATGATTTAGCGTTTGTCTCCGATTGGTTTCGCTCTTCTTGGAGGATTTTATTGTTTTCCAATAAACGTTCTCATTCCTCCTCGAGATCATGAAGTTTTATCTTTAAAGCATGATTCTCGTCTTGATCTTCAAGTCGTTGCTTTCTCAACTTCTTGATATGTTTGGCCATCTTCTTAGATTCCGCAAGAAGTTGTTGATATGCCTCAACGAGTTCTTCCTCGTCCGACTCCCCCTCACTTGATGACTCTCCGCCGGTTGTTGATGTTTCATACAAAATCAAAGGAGTAGAGTCAGTGACTAAAGATGATAAACAATTATTAGAAGAGGGAAAATGAGAGGCATGAGAAGCAACGATTTTTTCCTCTTTACTTGAGGTCGATTCATTAGAAGTAGAGTCGTCCCAAGTTTTCGCTTGCAAAGCCTTCTTTTTATATGATTTCGGAGAAGGACAATCCGTTGAAAAATGGTCGTAGCCTTTGCATCGATAGCATTGGATTTCCCCTTCGAAATCATATTTTTCTTTTTCTTTAGAAGGTTTTGCAACGCCTTTGAGGTAAGAGGATTTAGAACCCGATGATCCTTTAGATGGTTTCGTGGATGAAGATCCATCGGTTCGATTCTTCCAAAATTTCTGATGAAATTTCTTTGTGATCCGCGCCAATTGTTCTTCAAAATCGGCAAAAGAGATTTCATCGTCGGAACTTGATTCACTATCTTCTTCCTTTGTGGATTTGAATGCAATACCTGTAAGCTTAGAAGAAGACTTGGAAGAAACTTGATTAGTAGGAAAAGTCATCTCATAAGTTTGCAAAGCACCTACTAATTCCTCTACACTCATCTCATCCGGATGACTAACGGTTTCAATGGCGGTAACCTTTGCCCTAAACCGTTCCAGAAGAGTCCGAAGTATCTTTCTTACAATTTTCGACTCCGGGATCTTTTCTCCTAAATTAGCACATGTATTAATTACATCTTGAAGTCTAGTGTAATAATCTGTAAACAATTCATGCTCTTCCATATGAATAGAGTCAAATTGACTTGTAAGCATCTGGAGCTTTTGAATTTTTACAAGATTAGTACCCTCATGTGTAATTTTGAGAATATCCCAAATTTCCTTCGCGGTTTCACATGCGGAAATTCGTGTAAACTCAGTCGAGGAAAGAGAATTAAATAAAGCGTTCATACCTTTCCCATTGTAAGAAGATCTTTCAAATTCCTCTTTGGACCATCTAGAGCGAGGTTTTGGGGTAGTAGAATTTCCTACTTCCTCAACAGGATGCACCCAACCGTATTCCACGGATTGCCATACCCGCTCATCAATTGCGATGAGAAAAGCCCTCATCCGCACTTTCCAATAAGCATAATTAGTCCCATCAAAAAGAGGAGGTCTATAGATATTACCACTTTCACCCATCATGATAGATAAAACTAAAACCCTCTCTGATACCAATTGTAGGTTTTTATAGGATCCACAAGGATCTAAATAGGTACTATCAAACAAATAGAGGGGGAGTGAATAGGTGTAATACTTATTAAACCAAAACTCAGTGCAAAATAAAAACCAATTCGGAAAATAAAAACAGCACACCGAGATATACGTGGAAACTCCAATCCAGGAGAAAAACCACGGGACCAACACGCAATAACAATCCACTAAGAATAGAAGAATAACAAGGTGATTACTGACTCCACGGACTCAACCCCTCCTTCAGCTTCTTTGGACCTTGCGCTGACCGGTTGGATATCCACGCAATAACAATCCCTAAGAAAAGAAGAATAACAAGGTGATTACCGTCTCCACGGATTTAACCCCTCTTTCAATTTCTTGGACCTCGCGCTCCACCGATTTTGCACGTCCACTGCACACGTTCGAATCCACGAACGCCACTCGAATCCACGAGCACACGTTTCGAATCCACGAAACGCCTTTAGCACACCGAATCCACGATGCCACGTCGAATCCACGACGCAAACTCAGTCGATAAGAATATTGACTTCGATGGTGATCCTTCGCTTAGATTATCAATGAAGATCCATGGGAAAAATCTCTAAGCAAAGATTAGATCAATTCGACAAAAAACAGATCTTGGAAGAACCGTCGAATTGACCTAAAAGAGGCTCAAAAAGAAGAACGATAAGAACCTAGCCTCTAGGGTTGCTCTCAAGTGTTTTATAAATTAATCGGTAGAGAACCCACGTTTTTGAGAAACCCTAAACGTCTATTTATAGTTTGGAAACCTTTGGAAAGAGATAAGAATCAAAAACATACCTTATCTGGAAATTTTCAGGATGGCGATCCGGATCGGATTTAATGCGATCCGGATCGTCGTAACGAGATTGACGATTCCAGAAAACCAAGGGTTCGGGATCCGGATTGCAAGGCCCGATCCGGATCGTTCATACAAATCAGCAAAGTCCCATGTTCGGGATCAGGATCGGAATGGCCTAGGATCCGGATTGAAATTGCCAATGAACAGGTACCCTTCGGGATCCGGATTGCAAGATCTGATCCGGATCCTGCACATGTCCCATGTCCAGTTTTTGATTTTTATGCAAATAAAAGTTCATCCAAGTGTTTCTACACTATAAGAAAGTATTCGGATCACCACAATTATTTAGTTAAACATACCTGATCCTCTTGAATACTTTCTTCTTGAGATTGATGTAACTGATCCACAATTCTTCAACTTCAATCTTCAAGACTCAAGACACTGAGTGTCAACTTGAGCTCTTGTTGAATCTTCTCTAAGTCTTTGATTGCTGATTGACAATTTGATCCCTTTAAGACTCCGACTCAACTCACTGACTTGACTCACGAAATATGCCAACACCAAAATGCCGTAACAGATCCAATAAACAAAAATACATTTGAACCAGTCTTAGAACGAACTCTATGACTTAGGACTTGGAGTCTTAAAGTGACGTAGATCCTGCAAAAACAAAACTCCAAACAACTCAAAAGTCAGTCGTTAGAAATTAAATGTAAATCCTACATTTGATTCGTCCTTTTGGTTCTTTTGTTTTTCGGCTCCTTTTTCTCATCTCCTTTCTTTTTCTCGATGATCTCATCTCCGTCTCCCCCTATCTCGATGATCTCATCTCTGTCTCCCCCTATCTCGATGATCTCTTCTCCCCTATTTCTCTCTTCTCCCCTATTTCTCTTCTCTCCCTTTTTGTCACAAATTGTCAAACAGTGAACATACTAGACAAAAGGAAATCACTAACAGCATTAGTCCATAGTGAAAGAGAGATAAAAGCTCAGTTCCGGTATATAACAAAAACATAGATTGCGTACCGGTACTCGAACGCAAAAATCAAATAATTTCTTGAAACAAATCCAGATTTTGAAATATTTGAATTACCGATTTGTATTCCATCAAGAAAATAATTTAAGTGCTTGAGAATAATATGAGATCACATAGATGTCATTCAATCCAATTATTTTCACAAAAATTAAAAAGATTTACTCCGAAATCATGAAAAACAAAGATAAAACATTATAAACCGTTTTTGACATTATATACGTCAAACACAAGTCATCAAAAATAATCTTGAGATCCAAAGTCTATCAAGATGTAACGGATGTACAAAGATGACTTACAGAGATTTCCAAATGACATCAATTTGATTTCTTACCCTTTCAAATTTGAGATAAGCACTAAAATACCTAAGGGTGGCTCTTTGAGCATCTTTAAACTATCCCACCTTATACCAACCAGGAGATTGTTCAGAATATAAGAACTTTGAATATGAATCTCCGAATTCTTCAACTAAACAAAATTTCATAAAATATTTTTCAAGCATCCAAAACATGTGGTAGCTTCACACACAGACCGGACGACCGGGGTGGCAGCTCTTTTCAACATGTGGTGGTAGTTTTCACACTCCTTTCGGATGTAACTCTTTCCACATCTTTTACAATTCATTTATTTACCCTTGTAAGAATGCAATCTCTTACGTGAAAGAATTAAATCCCAAATTTTAGTCTATCGGTTGTCTCACGTTTATCACAATGAATTCACACAACCGAGATAGAATAATCATCTAAAGATCACACATGATTTCTAAAATTTGATGAATATAATTATCAAAAACTCCTATAATGAAATATCTTCAAGAATTATGATTATGGAGTAAAGTTGATAATTCAAATAAAATTAAATTGGAGTGATTGAAAGTGAAAACCCTTTTTATTCAATGCACTTGTTCGTTAAAATCCTTTTGTTTAAAAAAAAACAAAATATAAAAACGAAGAGCATTGAAAACATGTAATGCAGAGATTCAGAAAAATATGAAAGGAAAACCAATCAAAGCATTACATACAGTCATAAGCTATTTAGAACTTAAGACAAGGAAAGATATCACCTTTCCGAATCCAAAATTGTCGAATTTTGGGTTGTCTTGATTCATTGTGGTTGGGAGATGATAGCTTTGACTGTTGATCCACCTTAGGTCTTTGCCTCGCAGTGATCCACTTGTATAATTGATGATGTGGCTCGGACCTTTGGTGGGTTGAGTGAACTCCTTTGACTTGATGTGTCTTTTGATTCCGTTGAGTTCGCTCCGTAGATGAAGTTGCCGAAGGACTCTTCTTTCTCTTTTTCGGGCAATTCTTCACCAAATGTCCTTCAAGTCCACATAAGTGACACGTTCTTCCTTTCAATTTCATTGTGGAACTTGAAGCATGCACAGTTTGGTCCTTTTTGAATCCCAAACCAACCTTGCTTGTTTGACCTAATCCGGACATACAATCATCTTTCTTCGAACCGGTTGAAATCCTTTGTATGTCGGATTTAAGTTGATGGACTTGCTTGGTCAAAGCTTGGTTGGAAACATGAATCTCCTCAAACTGCTTTTCAAGAAAATCAATCTTGTTAATATGGGAATTAACGATCGTTTCCGATTGATTTATCTTTTCCTGGAGGATTTTATTATTATCCAACAAAAGCTCTCGTTCCTCCTCGAGATCATGAAGTTTGATCTTTAAAGCATGATTCTCGTCTTGATTCTCAAGTCGTTGCTTCCTCAACTTCTTGATATGCTTGGCCATCTTCTTAGATTCCGCAAGAAGTTGTTGATATGCCTCAACGAGTTCTTCTTCGTCCGACTCCCCCTCACTTGATGACTCTCCGTTGGATGTTGATGTTTCATGCAAAATCAAAGGAATAGAGTCAGTGATTAAAGATGATAAACAAACATTAGAAGAGGGAATTTGAGAAGCATGTAAGGCAACGACTTTTTCCTCTTTACTTGAGGTCGATTCATTAGAAGTAGAATCGTCCCAAGTTTTCGCTTGTAAAGCCTTCTTTTTATATGATTTCGGAGAAGGACATTCCGTTGAAAAATGGCCGTAGCCTTTGCATCTATAGCATTGAATTTCCCCTTCGAAATCATCTTTTTCTTTTTCCTTAGAAGGTTTTGCAAAGCTTTTGAGGTTAGAGGATTTAGAACCCGATGATCCTTTAGAAGGTTTCGTGGGTGAAGATCCATCGGTTCGATTCTTCCAAAACTTCCGACGAAATTTCTTTGTGATCCGCGCCAATTGTTCTTCAAAATCGGCAAAAGAGATTTCATCGTCGGTGTCACGCCCCAGGTGTAAACCAGAACCCGGGCCCGTCTACAGATCCGCCGTGCACACGGTATTTCCCGTGTACACGAAGCGTCAACAACTTGCTCAGATATAAAAGATATAATAAAAGAGCAATAAAAATAGAGCTGAACTAAAACTAATACATCTCAGACTGAAGCTGGAAATAAAATACAACCTGCTGGCAAAAGCCAGTCCCAAAAGTGAAAGTACAACCGTCTGAGGAAAACATGGGTACATCAACAGTCCAGCTAACACGCTCATCCTGCCACGAGATCTATCTACTCAGCCGTCCTCTCTCCTCGACCCGCCACTGAAAGCCCAGTAGCACCCGCAGAAGACTCTGCAAAACAAGGGAGAAGAAAAAGAGAAAAGAAGAATGGGGGTGAGAACTACTAGTAAACCAGTAGCCTCCCCTAGTGGGTAAAACCTCAAACTCTGACACGCCCACTAGGTCTACCAGAGGCAAAAGGAAACAAAGGTGGTATGCTAAAAAGAATAAGACTCCTGATGAAAAGCTACCGCTATAATGCCTCTAAAATGCCGAGCTAATAGAATAGCTAAATGTATGCATCAGAAAATAAATGTCTGCCAGAATAACCCAATCTAACCACCAGTAAACACTGGTACTGCCTGCTCTGCCGCGACGGGTATGCCAGCCTACGCATAACACCGAAGCAAAGGAGTCCCAAGGACTCAAAACCTGTCAGCCGCGCACTCCGGAGTGGCACTCGTGGGGAGCGACCCACACGAGGAAAAGTATCTCAGTAACCCAAGTATCATATATCAGCAGGACTGGATCAAGACTCTGATCAAGTGGGAAAACCCATCCACTAAAGAAAGACCCGATCTCAACCCGATGCAAGGTAGACAAACCGTGGAAACTCCATCCACAAGAGACCCGATACCCAATCTGATGCATAAGAAATCTCCGGTCGACCGCCCAATGTCCGCGGTTGCCGCAATACCCTGCCTGTCCCAAAACCAAGAACCTGACTACACTATCTTATCCACCTGCTCGCGCACGAGCTGCAAATACCCAGAGCCTCAAATGAAAGGAGAAAAGAATAACAAAAAGGGTTTCTCCTATGTCAATTCCAGCATGATAGTGTAGCAGAAAAAGGTGGCCTATCTAGGTGACCATACAAGCATGCAAATGTCCCAAGATGGTATATATAGAAATAAAGCAGATATCGATAAGATCTTACCTTGCTAAAGCATGCTGATAAAATATATAAGGATAGGAAATAAGAGATAGCCTGTCTAAACTGCATGCCCAAAGCCCCCACTTTAGTAATTAGCCTTCTAATCATAGAAGCTACTCCAACACCTAGTGGGTAATCAAAAGTAGGGTTCACAACAACACCCATGATCACAAACATGTCCCACATATGACATCTGGTCCACCACCTACTATCCGCGGTAGCCATAATATCCCAGAAGCTAAAATCCAGGCCCCGGCTACACTATGCCAATCCCCTGCTCAAACCCGAGCAACAAATAGTCACCTGACTAAAGAATAGGGGGAGAAGAAGCAAATAGGTTTCTTCTAAATCAATCCCAATATAAAGAGTAGCGATAAGAAATGGCCCTACAAAATGTCCAAATAAGCCAACCTATGTCCTCATGAAAGATAGGAGAAGATGTGACCAATAGTGGTTCGACCAGTGTATCAATCAATAGCTCCACCTGGGTATAATCATCATGCTAAAATCATAATCCGACCACACCTGTCCATAATCTGCTAATCACCATCATATAAACCATCCCCCTAAGCATGTCCAAAATATCCTCAAGTGGTACCCTCCCGCAAGACATATCATAATATTCCAGCATAAAAGTAAATTTCCCATGCTAAGTTAAATGCCAATAATATTCCCATAAGCATGTGTAAGTTCCAACCACTATCACGTTTTCCACTAAGATATTATCCATATGATAGGCTCACAATTATTTAGTTCAGCATGCATGTCCATTAAAGGGGATCACTCTAATATTCCTAGTGGGTATATCAGAAAAGAGGAGCAAAGCAACCACCCACCTGGAATTGCGCAATCCAAGTCTGTAAAATCCTTCTTGCTGTCCACAAAGTGTACTCACCCAAACAGATAAACCAATCTCTCGCTCCAACAAGTCCAGCAACACCCGTAACTCTCCTGGCACAATACAAAGTCCACCAAAACACTTAATTTCCCAAATAATGCTCATACAGTCCACATACAACAACAGTCCCAAAACTGCTAAATTTTCACCTACAGAAAGTGCCCAGAAAATTCCCAAAAAAATACCACAGCGATCCTCGCGTCGATAGCTTCGCAACGGTAGCTTGCACGTCCAAATCTGAGTTCGGTAAGTCAAGATATTAATTCGACAAGGTAGTACACTCACCACAATCTGTATCAAAAATACTGTAGCACTGAACACAGAGAAAACAGGGATTTTCACCTCGAAATAAATCTCAGGAAATTCCAAGAAAAATATGAAGGCGTTCCTTGCGATCTGTAGATGAAAAAGTTGTAAAAGCTCGTCTCCATCTGACGCTCGTGCGCGAAGATATCGCCTCCCCAATCCGCTGCTGTCCCAAAATCCCACACAAAAAAAGGGGGACCATGTTTACCTCGGGATCCGAGCCAAAGATTCAAAATCAGAAAGCGTGATCAAAATCAAAGTTGAAGCCCTACCTGTTAGGAGTCTGTCGGCGCAAGAATCACAGAAGAAGGAGCTCGGGGTAGACCAGGGGAGCTAAAACACTGCAGCTGTGCCGAAGAAGAACACAGGAAATGCAACGTCGCGCCGCGCCGTAAAATCAAAATCTCGAAATCCGTGCCGCCCAAAAATCTAAAACTTGGTAGGCTTAATCCTCACTTCATGGAGAGGATTTCTTCTTCAAGTCCCCCTTCGAGCAGAGGGCTCGAAGGGGTCGAAAATCCCCTCCCAAACTCGGGTTCCCTACTTAAGGGAAAAAAAATCCAAATCCAACATTTTAGAAAATACCCGATGTGTCCCCAAAACACGAAACACCGAAACGATCCACTCCTTGAACGCCACGTGGCATCCGAACAGCAAAACACCGAACTCGGCCACTTCCCTTGCGACACGTGGCCCGCCTTCCCGCTCACCCGCACCTCGGGATCCGCGCCCACGTGCGCGCGCGTCGCTGCTGTCGCGCCCATACTGTGCACGCAAACCGAGGTAACCGATCCCTGCTCCGTGGACCGGGTCCACAACACCAACGAACCACGTAATGCCACGTGTCCACTGTCGGTCCACCGTGCACCAAAATTGCTCCGTGGACCGCGCGCTGTGAGCCCTCCACTCACCAGCCACCACGTGGCACCGCCCTGGTGCACGGCCGCCGCCGTGGACCGCGCGCCTGCCCGCGCCCCTGCGCGCTGCCCGCGCCCTGCCCGCACCGCGCGCCGCCGCTGTTCCGCCTGCCCGAGGCTGCGCCGCCGCCCGCCGGCGCCGGCGATTGCCGGAATCACTGTTCCGGCCGCCGGAACAGTGAAAAATACTGTAGCAACCCCCGAAAAATATAAGTAAATAGCCCATCTTGACCGTTTTCGCGCGCTGAGTCCAAATCCGGTGTCCATTTTGCCAAATTCCAATCCTAAAAATTGCCGGAGGCTCCCGAAAAGGTATTTTTGATCCGAATTTCGTGCTGAGCCTAAATTTGATATCCATTTTGCGCGGGAACACCTCTAAACATCCGACGGGGTCCCTCGATCACCCACGTGATCCATTTTAAGACCCGAGTCCATCACTTGTGTCCAAATTGGCCGACGAACACCGCCGACATGTCACGTAGGCTTCCAGAAGCTGCTGGTCACACTGTAGAAGCCCTGCCAAGATCCGGGTCACCACAGTCGGAACTCGATTCGCTATCTTCTTCCTTTGTTGATTTGAATGCAATACCTGTAAGCTTAGAAGAAGACTTGGAAGAAACTTGATTAGTAGGGAAAGTCATTTCATAAGTTTGCAAAGCATGTGGTGACCCGGACCTTTGCCGGGCTTCTACAGTGTGACCAGCAGCTTCTGGAAGCCTACGTGGCTTGTCGGCGGTGTTCGCGCGCCTATTTGGACACAAGAGATGGACCCTGTGAGCTTTGGTTGGCTGTATTGGCCTTCGGCTGCTTTTGCCGAATTTTAGGAAAGGATTTTGGCCAAACAGAGGGTGGATTTGGGTTCAGTGCGGAAAAACGCTTGGAAATGGCTTTTTGTTTGCTTAATTCTGAGTCCGGATGCCCAAAAGCGGGCTCCCGGAAGTTTTGGCAGTTTTTGGGGTTTGCGGGAGCCTCCGGCAAATTATAGGTTTGGAATTTGGCAAAATGGACGTCGTTTTTGGAATCAGCGCGCGAAAACGGTCAAGATGGGCTATTTGCTTGATGTTTTTGGGTTGGCGGTTACTGTTCATGCCGGAACAGTACTTCCGGCGATCACCGGCGGCGGCTGGCGGCGGCGGGCAGCGGCGGAAGGCGGCGGAAGGCGCTCGGGCAGGCGGCGCGCGGCCGCGGGCAGGCGCGCAGGGGCGCGGGCAGGCGCGCGGTCCACCGCGGAGGTCGTGCACCGGGGGCGGGCCACGTGGCGCTCTCCGGTTGGCCGGTTCAGCAGGCGCGGTCCACTGAATTTTGGTCCGGGTGCACGGTAGACCGGGTGGACACGTGGCGAGAGGTGATTGGTTCGGTGTTGTGCTCCCGGTCCACACAACCTGTGGAGTCGTTGGCCGGGGCAGGTGCCGTACGCCCGGGGCAGGTGGCCGTACGGCCCGGGTCAGCCGCGACGTGCGCGGTCCACGGCGCGACGTGCGTGGTGCACGGGTTGCCGGGCCACGTGTCGCGCTGCCATTCGCGGGCGCAGGTGCACCGGGTGCAGTGGGGGCCCGGGGGAGTGTGGACTGGGCTGTGTGGTGGACCGGGCCGCACTGTGCGCGCCCGAAAGTTTTGGGCCGGGCCGCACTGTGCGCGCCCGAAAAATTTCGGGCGCCCGGAAAATCGGACAAAATGGGAATTTTCCAATTGTTTTCTTCAGCCTATAAATAGGCAGCCCGAGCCCTCTTCTTTGGCTTTTTCCTCTCAGCCCAAGCTTGATCTCCCCGAGCTCCCTTCTTGGAAGTTTTTCACCTCTAAGTGATTGATCTTCCTGCCAAGTTCTAGGATTTTTGAAGGCACGAATCCCGAGGTTCCCCATTTTACGGTGCGGCGCGACGTTGCTTTCTAGTGTTCTTCTTCGGCGCAGCAGCAGTGTTTTAGCTCCCCTGGGCTACCCCGAGCTCCTTTTTCTGTGATTCTTGCGCCGACAGACTCCTAAGAGGTAGGGCTTCATCTTTCGTATTGATCGCGCTTTCCCGTTGCGAGTTTTTGGCACGGATCCCGAGGCAACACTGTGACCCTTTTTCTGTTTGGCTTTGTGGGACAGCATCGAGGTGTTTTGGCCATATCTTTGCGCCCAAGTGTCAGCCGGAAACGAGCTTATACAACTTTTTCATCTACAGATCGCAAGGAACGCGCTCGTATTTTTATTGGATTTTTCTGAGATTTCATCAGAGGTGAGAATCACTGTTTCTTTGTGTACAGTGCTACAGTCTTTTGTGCTGAAATCTTTTGAGTGTACCACCTTGTCGAATTTTTATCTTGACTTACCGAACTCCGATTTGGGCGTACAAGGTACCGTTGCGAAGCTATCGACGCGAGGATCGCTGTGGTATTTTTCTTGGAATTTTCTGGGCACTTTCTGCAGGTGATAATTTAACAGTTTCGGGACTGTTGTTGTATGGGATTATAAGAGTTATATTTGGGAGCCTTAGTGTAATTAGTGAGCTTTGTATTGTGCCAGGAGAGTTACGGGTGTGCTGAACTTATTGGAGCAAGGGATTAGAGTTATCTGGTGTTTTCAGCTGTTGGGCTTTGGACAGTCAGCTTTTCAGGTGGGTGCCTTATTCCCGGAATCGGTGGACGGTTCTCTATATTGTTATATGTTAGCATTGCATGCAGGTGTACGGTACAATAACTGAAATTGGTCGGTAAGTTTAACAGTGAGGATTCTATGGAAATTGCAAGTGAATTTCTCATAGTATGACAATGGTATAATCAAATATTCATGTTGGTGATTAGTGGAAGCCCACCTAAGGCAAGGTTACCATATCAGGATTAATTATCATGCCATATTAGCACATAACCTTTTATGAGGCTGGTTTATGCATTGGGATAGGATTATGTAGTTATGTGCAGGTTCTACTCCAAGGAGTGATTATGGATCGAAAATCATGGACAGGTATGGTCATTGTTAATTCTGGCATGAGGTTTATTTTCTTTATCCTTCTTAAGGACAAATGCATGCTTGTATGGACATATGTGTATGGGCATATAGTTAGGCCATCTTTTACTGCTGCACTACATTTTGGAACTTGACTTAGGAGAAACCATGTTATTCCTTTCTCCTTCTTGTTAGTCAGGCGGTCTGTGTTGCTCGGGTTCGAGCAGAGGTTTGGGGTAGTGTAGCTGGGACCTTCGGGTCAGAGACAGGGTGTGCTTGATGTTGGATCGTGGGTTATTGCGGCAACCGCGGACAGTAGGCGGTTGACCGGATCTTAATTATTTTACCCAATTGTGGGTCGTGGGTTATTGCGGCAACCGCGGACAGTAGGCGGTTGACCGGATCTTGATTATTTTACCCAATTGTGGGTCGTGGGTTATTGCGGTGACCGCGGACTTTGGGCGGTTGACCGGATGTTGACTATTGCATCAGATTGGGTATCAGATTTGTTCTAGTGGATGGTGTTTCCCACTTTTTGAGTACTATTGCGTCAGATCGGGGTTTTGTTAGGGGACGGAGTTTCCCACTTTGATCATAGTCTTGATCCAGTCCTGCTATTATGAGACAGTGGTTACAGAGATACTTGTGATACTGATGACAGAGTTACTTTACTCGTGTGGGTCGCTCCCCTCGAGTGCCACTCCGGAGTGTGCGACTGGACGGATCGAGGCCAGTCTGTTACCTACTTTTGTGTGCGATCGGACGGTTCGATGCCGATCTATTACTTACCTTGGGATGCGACCGTACCAGCAGAGCAGGCAAGTACCAGTGATTACTGGTCTATCGATTGGGTTATTCAGGCAGATACTTTTTGTTACACTCGTGCCTGGGGGACCGAGTGGAGTCTAGTAGCTGTGTTTAGACCAGTGCTAGTATTGTTGGGAACCGTTCGGGGTTTGACGGTGGCCCCGTGGTCGTTGTGAGTTCTTTGACCATTGTGTGAGAGGTTGAGCATCTTGAGTCTTTCCGTTCTGAGAGAGAGAGGGCATGGATTTGACTATAGCCTGCATGAGCCACTACTCGACAGCGAGTTAGTCCGTTTGGACGCCCTACGTAATTCCTGCCCGTCAGCGGGAGGTGGTTGTAGGTGGGCGCAGGTTTGACTGGACCCGATGTGGCAGTCAGCTCGATTGGGTCGATTGAGCACCTCGTGTGCGAGTGTTGCATATCTTCATCAGAGTTTCCCCATTTGAGCATTTGGATAGAGGCATGGTAGCTGTAGAGTGTTTCCAGCTTCTTCTTTCAGTTTTACTGCATCGGTTATCTTTTGCCTCTAGTAGTCTTGGTGGGCAGATCGTCGGGCCTAGTGGCGATACCCACTGAGAACTCCCTTATTGCGTAGTTCTCACGCCCGTTGGGGGTTTTCCCCCTTTTGTCCTTTCTCCTCTTTGTTTTGCAGAGTCTTGGCGGGTGTTGCCGTTCTGTGGTTGCTGTGCGTGGTGAGGGAGTAGCGAGCTAGATCCAGACCCATCTTTGGAGAGTAGCGGTACCCCCTTTGGAGGAGATCTTCAGTATAGTCGGTAGAGTGGTATTTATTTCCTCTTTTGTGAGACTGATGTAGTGAGGATATGATGTATTGAGAGCTTGTACACTGATGTTTTATTTGAGATATCTCCCTGTTGAGCTATGAGTTTTGTACTCGAGGTTATTGTATGATTATCTTTTGGGGAGAGGGACCTTGTTGTTTTATCTTCAGTTGTACAGTGGTTGATTTTATTTCTATAGCAGTTTTATCTTTTAGCTCTGATATCTGTTAGCTGTAGTTCTTTTTGCAGGTAGGACGCTTCGCCTATGCGGGTTTGGCATAGGTGGCGGATCTGTTGGCGAGCCCGGGTCGCAGTTTCGACCCCGGGGCGTGACAGATTAGGTGGTATCAGAGCCTAGGTTGTAGGTCATGGTGGACTTAGAAACCCTAGGCTTGTGGTTGGACCCTAGGATGACTTCGTGAGAGTCGTGATTTGTAGCGAGAGTCCTGATTGAGTTTTACACCTCTCCCGAGGGACGGGATGAGTGATTGGCATGTTTATTCTCCTAAGTAGTTATGTTGGCTGCAGACAACATAACGCTGTGGAATGGGTGACATGCTCTAGACTTTCGCTGGATTGGGTCGAGCGTTGTTGTGTGCTGATTTGTGGTTTCGTCGTGGCGAGCGATGTCTCCCCGACGCTGGGTTTGGGGACCCTTGTGCATCCTGTCATGGCAGTTGAGCTTGAGCGGTTGGTTTTGGGGCCGGATACCCGGATTGAGGTCAGAGAACTCCGGACCCAGATGACAGGATTGTCAGAGGCATATCAGCGGCAGAGTGAGCAGCTAGTTTGGTGACGCAGTTGTCAGAGCAGTGGGCAGCCCGACTGTACTTTTCTTTTGAGACCACCAGGATGTAGTACCCTCAGCGGCAGGAATTTCTGTAGTGCCAATAGAGCGAGTGGCCCCCTCCGTGCCAATGTTTAGTGCCAAGGCACTGAGGTAGGGTGGATGGTTGACAGCAGAGGAGCTGTGGGGCATGTTTGATTTAGCAAGCCAGATTGGCAGATGAACCACCCCGACTCGTAAGATTGAGCTTGGAGCCTTTGGAGGCAGAGTCGTGGTTGGGGGTGATGGAGTGATCAATTGAGAGCCTCCCTGTGCTAGAGAGTTTATGCAGTTGTTGAACTGGCGCTCCAGGTTTCGAGGGACGAGGCACATAGGATAAGTGAGATTGGGAGTGGATTGCGCCAGGATACTCCTTAGTTTCTTTTCGGTCCCTCCTGTTCGGGTTTCGGACTGTGGATGCCTCGTCGGAGTAGGCATTGTGTTTGGAGCTGGACACTGAAGTTCCTTGGATGGGGATCTGCCGCTAGAGGCGAGTTCTGGAGGGAGGCGCTTGGCGCTAGGTGATGGAGGACAGATCGGCAGGCAGAGACATTTTCGTTTTGCTTTCCTGGGTGGTGGATATCCTTGTGGATGGTTAATGTAAAGCTTACCCAAGGGGGGATGTTACCCTGTGTGATTGATAACTGGCATGTTTGGGGTGCGATATATGTGATTGAGGGGTAAGCTTAGTAAGGATAATTGTATAAGGAATTGCATGAATCAATTGTGCTTGGTCGTATGACGATGATACCCAGGTGGATTTCTGAGACGTCAGGGGTTGGGTGGACCCCGATGACAGCAACAACCCTTTCATCAGAGTGGCGCAGCGGTAGCGTGGATTGGTTGTTTGCGAGAGACCACGTTCGGCATCTCAGTGTGAGCATGGACAGAGGTCGTGCTCCCTTTGTGATTGGGTCTAGATATTTTGGCAGGCTGAGCGACGACCACTTGCATCGAGCGGATGAATCTGTGCCGCCCGGTTGGAGGGCGCCACGGTAGTGGTTTGAGTTGTCGCAGGTGTGATTTTTTTCACAGCAGTCGGAGTTAGGACATGTTGCGTTCCTGCATGGGCTAGCGGTAGAGTCGTTACCACTTGCACTTGAGGTACAGGTTACTGTTGGCATTGTGCAAGTGGAGGAGGCTTGTCCAGTGCAGCTGAGGCCGTAAGTTATGCCGGCAGACTTATTGGTTTCTACGGCAGCTCAGTGTTATGACCCAGTGCTTGGGATCGGTTGGCATAGTGCCACAGGATGTTTGACTGCTGAGAGAAAGGACTTTGACTTTTTGCGAGGCGGATAATGGAAGGCATTTTGTTTGTTGAGACTTTTTGAGCACACAGGTTACAGCGTCCGTGTGAGAGGTGCCTACGGCGGCAGCGGGACTTAAGGATGTCCCTATAGTCCATGAAATCCCAGGTGTAAGTCCACCTAAGCCGATGATTAGGCCGCCAGAAAGGAAGATTAAGATTGCGATTGACGTGATTCTGGAAACCGCGCCAACTTCATTAGCCCCTCATTGGATACCGCCTTTAGAGCTACGAGAGTTGAGTTCTTAGGTGCGTGGATTTGATGGATAGAGGGTCTGTTTGACCTAGTGCCACGTCGTTGATACACGACGGTGAGAGCCCTTTGGGATCGGAGTCCAGGCAAGTCCAGGTATTATTTAGAACCTTTTGAAGGAGGTATATTTCGGCAGATATTGTGTGATGCCTGCGCCAATTTGGAATTTCAGCTGAGGGCACTGTCTAGATGGTGTTCAGGACACAGTAGGGGCATTACGAGTACAGTGAAGCCAATGGATTGACTAATGCCCTGTTGCCTCTAGATTGAGGAATTTTGTATTTCTGTTGGCCTTGAACGGTTTGATAGCGGCGTTCTCCTGGGATATTTTGGTTTTCCCCCCTCCCTGAGTGGTTTAGAGCTTGTGCAGGCTTTTGTAGTCGTTGTGACAAGTCTGTGGGGATGAAGCTTATGCCTAGTCGTTGTGGTACAAGTTTTAGCTTCGAGAGCTTATCTTCCTGGATTACCTTTTCTAGCCGAAGGGGCGGCAGTGGAAATTCGGCCAAAGTGGATGCTATTTAAGGCTGGCCGAGATCGACGGTCATTGTTGGGGTGAGGAGTTTTTGGACTGGATAGTGCCAGCAGAGCTTGATGCCCGGGGTGATGAGATTGGTACCAGCGCCGATTCTAACCTAGTCAGTGGTGGGAGATGGATTTGTGAGTTATAGTGATACCTCCCGTAGTGGCTGTAGAGCCACCATTGGATTTTGTGAGCATCCAGTATCACCCCGACAGAGCCACTGTGGTGGCGGATGCCTGGAGCCGAAGAGCTATTTGGGAGTCGAGTTTGACGGTACCATAGCTGGCACTGTGTGGGGCTATCCTTGTGTGCAGGGTTTGAGTTGAGTCCCTGAGGATCCCTTTTGATGAGAGGCTGCGGCTGAGCAATCCACTTAGGTGGTTAAGTGTTGAGGGCGACCGAGTGTGAACCCCTGCTTGTTTGGGCCCCTTTTTCTGTGCAGGTGTTTGTGTGGTTGTGTTTCGGGTCGCTTGGGTTGAGCTGGCTCTTGGGAGTGATTTTAGAGCGTGTTACTCAGGCTGTTCGTTCCTTTCCCCCAGTCTTTTGTTGGTGTTTGGAGGTTTTTTCTGCGTCTCAGCTCAAGAGTGTTATGTTTTGGACCCCTCACCCGTGATTGACTCGTTCCTTTGGGGTCTGTGAGAGTTTGGAGTACGAGGGACGCCCGTTGCGAATTCCGACTCGTGAGGTGAGGGAATTGCGCAATCGGGCTATGCCGTACTGGTTGTTGCTGTTGTTGTTGCTGAGGAGTAATCACGGGGAGTGATAGGTGACTTGGGAGCTGGAGACGGCGGGTGTTGAATTTTGACCCTGGTTTCTAAGACTCCTTGGGAGTTGCTCTAGTTTCGGGGACGAAACTTTCTTTTAGTAGGGGAGGATGTGGTGACCGGACCTTTGCGGGCTTCTACAGTGTGACCAGCAGCTTCTGGAAGCCTACGTGGCTTGTCGGCGGTGTTCGCGCGCCTATTTGGACACAAGAGATGGACCCTGTGAGCTTTGGTTGGCTGTATTGGCCTTCGGCTGCTTTTGCCGAATTTTAGGAAAGGATTTTGGCCAAACAGAGGGTGGATTTGGGTTCAGTGCGGAAAAAACGCTTGGAAATGGCTTTTTGTTTGCTTAATTCTGAGTCCGGATGCCCAAAAGCGGGCTCCCGGAAGTTTTGGCAGTTTTTGGGGTTTGCGGGAGCCTCCGGCAAATTATAGGTTTGGAATTTGGCAAAATGGACGTCGTTTTTGGAATCAGCGCGCGGGGAAACGGTCAAGATGGGCTATTTGCTTGATGTTTTTGGGTTGGCGGTTACTGTTTCATGCCGGAACAGTACTTCCGGCGATCACCGGCGGCGGCGGGCAGCGGCGGAAGGCGGCGGAAGGCGCTCGGGCAGGCGGCCGCGCGGCCGCGGGCAGGCGCGCAGGGGCGCGGGCAGGCGCGCGGTCCACCGCGGAGGTCGTGCACCGGGGGCGGGCCACGTGGCGCTCTCCGGTTGGCCGGTTCAGCAGGCGCGGTCCACTGAATTTTGGTCCGGGTGCACGGTTAGACCGGGTGGACACGTGGCGAGAGGTGATTGGTTCGGTGTTGTGCTCCCCCGGTCCACACAACCTGTGGAGTCGTTGGCCGGGGCAGGTGCCGTACGCCCGGGGCAGGTGGCCGTACGGCACGGGTCAGCCGCGACGTGCGCGGGTCCACGGCGCGACGTGCGTGGTGCACGGGTTGCCGGGCACGTGTCGCGCTGCCATTCGCAGGCGCAGGTGCACCGGGTGCAGTGGGGGCCCGGGGGAGTGTGGACTGGGCTGTGTGGTGGACCGGGCCGCACTGTGCGCCGCCCGAAGTTTTGGGCCGGGCCGCACTGTGCGCGCCCGAAAAATTTCGGGCGCCCGGAAAATCGGACAAAATGGGAATTTTCCAATGTTTTCTTCAGCCTATAAATAGGCAGCCCGAGCCCTCTCTTTGGCTTTTTCCTCTCAGCCCAAGCTTGATCTCCCGAGCTCCCTTCTTGGAAGTTTTTCACCTCTAAGTGATTGATCTTCCTGCCAAGTTCTAGGATTTTTTGAAGGCACGAATCCCGAGGTTCCCCATTTTACGGTGCGGCGCGACGTTGCTTTCTAGTGTTCTTCTTCGGCGCAGCAGCAGTGTTTTAGCTCCCCTGGGCTACCCCGAGCTCCTTTTTCTGTGATTCTTGCGCCGACAGACTCCTAAGAGGTAGGGCTTCATCTTTCGTATTGATCACGCTTTCCCGTTGCGAGTTTTGGCACGGATCCCGAGGCAACACTGTGACCCTTTTTCTGTTTGGCTTTGTGGGACAGCATCGAGGTGTTTTGGCCATATCTTTGCGCCCAAGTGTCAGCCGGAAACGAGCTTATACAACTTTTTCATCTACAGATCGCAAGGAACGCGCTCGTATTTTTATTGGATTTTTCTGAGATTTCATCAGAGGTGAGAATCACTGTTTCTTTGTGTACAGTGCTACAGTCTTTGTGCTGAAATCTTTTGAGTGTACCACTTGTCGAATTTTTATCTTGACTTACCGAACTCCGATTTGGCGTACAAGGTACCGTTGCGAAGCTATCGACGCGAGGATCGCTGTGGTATTTTTCTTGGAATTTTCTGGGCACTTTCTGCAGGTGATAATTTAACAGTTTCGGGACTGTTGTTGTATGGGATTATAAGAGTTATATTTGGGAGCCTTAGTGTAATTAGTGAGCTTTGTATTTGTGCCAGGAGAGTTACGGGTGTGCTGAACTTATTGGAGCAAGGGAGTAGAGTTATCTGGTGTTTTCAGCTGTTGGGCTTTGGACAGTCAGCTTTTCAGGTGGGTGCCCTTATTCCCGGAACCGGTGGACGGTTCTCTATATTGTATATGTTAGCATTGCATGCAGGTGTACGGTACAATAACTGAAATTGGTCGGTAAGTTTAACAGTGAGGATTCTATGGAATTGCAAGTGAATTTCTCATAGTATGACAATGGTATAATCAAATATTCATGTTGGTGATTAGTGGAAGCCCACCTAAGGCAAGGTTACCATATCAGGATTAATTATCATGCCATCTTAGCACATAACCTTTTATGAGGCTGGTTTATGCATTGGGATAGGATTATGTAGTTATGTGCAGGTTCTACTCCAAGGAGTGATATGGATCGAAAATCATGGACAGGTATGGTCATTGTTAATTCTGGCATGAGGTTATTTTCTGTATCCTTCTTAAGGACAAATGCATGCTTGTATGGACATATGTGTCTGGGCATATAGTTAGGCCATCTTTTACTGCTGCACTACATTTTGGAACTTGACTTAGGAGAAACCATGTTATTCCTTTCTCCTTCTTGTTAGTCAGGCGGTCTGTGTTGCTCGGGTTCGAGCAGAGGTTTGGTGTAGTGTAGCTGGGACCTTCGGGTCAGAGACAGGGTGTGCTTGATGTTGGATCGTGGGTTATTGCGGCAACCGCGGACAGTAGGCGGTTGACCGAATCTTGATTATTTACCCAATTGTGGGTCGTGGGTTATTGCGGCAACCGCGGACAGTAGGCGGTTGACCGGATCTTGATTATTTTACCCAATTGTGGGTCGTGGGTTATTGCGGTGACCGCGGACTTTGGGCGGTTGACGGATGTTGACTATTGCATCAGATTGGGTATCAGATTTGTTCTAGTGGATGGTGTTTCCCACTTTTTGAGTACTATTGCGTCAGATCGGGGGTTTTGTTAGGGGACGGAGTTTCCCACTTTGATCATAGTCTTGATCCAGTCCTGCTATTATGAGACAGTGGTTACAGAGATACTTGTGATACTGATGACAGAGTTACTTTACTCGTGTGGGTCGCTCCCCTCGAGTGCCACTCCGGATGTGTGCGACTGACGGATCGAGGCCAGTCTGTTACCTACTTTTGTGTGCGATCGGACGGTTCGATGCCGATCTATTACTTACCTTGGGATGCGACCGTACAGCAGAGCAGGCCAGTCCCAAGTGATTACTGGTCTATCGATTGGGTATTCAGGCAGATACTTTTGTTACACTCGTGCCTGGGGGACCGAGTGGAGTCTAGTAGCTGTGTTTAGACCAGTGCTAGTATTGTTGGGAACCGTTCGGGGTTTGACGGTGGCCCCGTGGTCGTTGTGAGTTCTTTGACCATTGTTGTGAGAGGTTGAGCATCTTGAGTCTTTCCGTTCTGAGAGGAGAGAGGGCATGGATTTGACTATAGCCTGCAATGAGCCACTACTCGACAGCGAGTAGTCCGTTTGGACGCCCTACGTAATTCCTGCCCGTCAGCGGGAGGTGGTTGTAGTGGGCGCAGGTTTGACTGGACCCGATGTGGCAGTCAGCTCGATTGGGTCGATTGAGCACCTCGTGTGCGAGTGTTGCATATCTCATCAGAGTTTCCCATTTGAGCATTTGGATAGAGGCATGGTAGTGTAGAGTGTTTCCAGCTTCTTCTTTCAGTTTTACTGCATCGGTTATCTTTTGCCTCTAGTAGTCTTGGTGGGCAGATCGTCGGGCCTCTAGTGGCGATACCCACTGAGAACTCCTATTGCGTAGTTCTCACGCCCGTGGGGGTTTTCCCCCTTTTGTCCTTTCTCCTCTTTGTTTTGCAGAGTCTTGGCGGGGTTGTTGCCGTTCTGTGGTTGCTGTGCGTGGTGATGGGAGTAGCGAGCTAGATCCAGACCCATCTTTGGAGAGTAGCGGTACCCATTTGAGGAGATCTTCCGTATAGTCGGTAGCGTGGTAGTTATTTCCTCTTTTGTGAGACTGCTGTAGTGAGGATATGATGTATTGAGAGCTTGTACACTGATGTTTTATTTGAGATATCTCCCTGTTGAGCTATGAGTTTTGTACTCGAGGTTATTGTATGATTATCTTTTGGGGAGAGGGACCTTGTTGTTTTATCTTCAGTTGTACAGTGGTTGATTTTATTTCTATAGCAGTTTTATCTTTTAGCTCTGATATCTGTTAGCTGTAGTTCTTTTTGCAGGTAGGACGCTTCGCCTATGCGGGTTTGGCATAGGTGGCGGATCTGTTGGCGAGCCCGGGTCGCAGTTTCGACCCCGGGGCGTGACAAAGCACCTACTAATTCCTCTACACTCATCTCATCCGGATGACTAACGGTTTCAATGGGGGTAACCTTTGCCCTAAACCGTTCCGGAAGAGTCCGAAGTATCTTTCTTACAATTCTCGACTCCGGGATCTTTTCTCCTAAATTAGCACAAGTATTGATTACATCTTGAAGTCTAGTGTAATAATCTGTAAACAATTCATGCTCTTCCATATGAATAGAGTCAAATTGACTTGTAAGCATCTGGAGCTTTTGAATTTTTACAAGATTAGTACCCTCATGTGTAATTTTGAGAATATCCCAAATTTCCTTCGCGGTTTCACACGCGGAAATTCGTGTGAACTCAGTCGAGGAAAGAGAATTAAATAAAGCGTTCATACCTTTCCCATTGTAAGAAGATCTTTCAAATTCCTCTTTGGACCATCTAGAGCGAGGTTTTGGGGTAGTAGAATTTCCTACTTCCTCAACAGGATGCACCCAACCGTATTCCACGGATTGCCATACCCGCTCATCAATTGCGATGAGAAAAGCTCTCATCCGCACTTTCCAATAAGCATAATTAGTCCCATCAAAAAGAGGAGGTCTATAAATATTACCACTTTCACCAATCATGATAGATAAACCTAAAACCCACTCTGATACCAATTGTAGGTTTTTATAGGATCCACAAGGATCTAAATAGGTACTATCAAACAACTAGAGTGGGGGGTGAATAGGTGTAATACTTATAAAACCAAATCTCAGTGCAAAATAAAAACCATACGGAAAATAAAAATAGCCCACACGAGATATACGTGGAAACCTCCACTCCAGGACGAAAAACCACGGGACCAACACGCAATAACAATCCACTAAGAATAGAAGAATAACAAGGTGATTACCGACTCCACGGACTCAAACCCCTCCTTCAGCTTCTTCGGACCTTGCGCTGACCGGTTGGATGTCCACGCAATAACAATCCCTAAGAAAAGAAGAATAACAAGGTGATTACCGTCTCCACGGATTTAACCCCTCCTTCAATTTCTTCGGACCTCGCGCTCCACCGATTGCACGTCCACTGCACACGTTCGAATCCACGAACGCCACTCGAATCCACGAGCACACGTTTCGAATCCACGAAACGCCTTTAGCACACCGAATCCACGATGCCACGTCGAATCCACGACGCAAACTCAGTCGATAAGAATATTGACTTCGATGGTGATCCTTTGCTTAGATTATCAATGAAGATCCATGGGAAAAAATCTCTAAGCAAAGATTAGATCAATTCGACAAAAGATATGTTCTTGAAAGAACCGTCGAATTGACCTAAAAGAGGCTATAAAGAAGAACGATAAAAACCTAGCCTCTAGGGTTGCTCTCAAGTGTTTTATAAATTGATCGGCCGTGCTCCCACGTTTTTGAGAAACCCTAAATGTCTATTTATAGTTTAGAAACCTTTGGAAAGAGATAAGAATCAAAAACTTACCTTATCTGGAAATTTTCAGGACGGCGATCCGGATCGGATTTACTGCGATCCGGATCGTCGTAACGAGTCAGGCGATTCCAGAAAAACAGGGTTCGGGATCCGGATTGAAATGCCCGATCCGGATCGTTCATATATTCCAGCAAAAACCCATGTTCGGGATCCGGATCGAAATGACCTTTGATCCGGATCGGATTTGCCAATGAACAAGCACCCTTCGGGATCCGGATCCTGAACATGTCCCATGTCCAGTTTTTGATTTTTATGCAATTAAAAATTCATCCAAGTGTTTCTACACTATAAGAAAGTATTCGGATCACCAAAATTATTTAGTTAACCATACCTGATCCTTTTGAATACTTTCTTCTTGAGATTGATGTAACTGATCCACAATTCTTCAACTTCAATCTTCAAGACTCAAGACACTGAGTGTCAACTTGAGCTCTTGTTGAATCTTCTCTAAGTCTTTGATTGCTGATTGACAATTTGATCCCTTTAAGACTCCGACTCAACTCACTGACTTGACTCACGAAATATGCCAACACCAAAAAGCCGTAACATCACGGAGTGGCGCGGGGCGGTGCATGGACCGGCGGGACACGTGTTGGCTTCTGGTTGGCGGGCGCTCGAAGGTTGGGTCCACGGAGGTGCACCGGGGCACCTCGGGTTGCGTGCCTGGCAGGGGGGGCAGGCGGTGCGCGCAGGCGGCACGTGGGTGCGCTGACGGCGTTTTCCCCCGCGCAGGCGCGCCACGCGCCGGCTTCCGCGCTGGCCACGTGGCATGCGTGGGTTGGCTACAGCGGCTGTCCGCTGTTTTGGAGCTACGTGGCGCTGAGTGGTGATTTCGGGCGTTCTGTGTTTTGAAGCTCGCAACGGATTCGGGCGGCCGAATCCCATGTGGCGCCCGTATCCACGGACATAATGGGAATTAAGTGAATTGTTTTCCCAGCCTATATATAGGCCGAGAACATCAACAGAGAACTCTTTTCCTGCTCCTCTTCTCTTAGTGCAACCTTCACGAGATTTCCTCCTCTCCGAGGGTTAGTTCCCTCAGCAGATTCCCGGATTTTTCCGTGGCACGCATCCCGAGGTTTCCATTTTTACGACGTGGTGTGACGCTTGTTCACTTGTGATCTCCTTCGTCGCGGTTTGGGTGCGAGGACCCCCGGCTTACTCCTACCACCGTTTTCGTCGATTCTTGCGCCGTTGGCTTCACGACTGGTAGGGTACGATCTTCATGATTTGAGTTTCCCCTCGTTTCGAGATTATCTTGGAGTTTCCCGAGCTTTCTTTTGACCCCTTTTTCTGGGGCGGAAGTTTGGACAGCACATCGGTGTTTCGGTGATATCTTCGCGCTCAGGCATCGGATGGAGGCGTGCTTATAGTCGTTTTGCATCTACACATCGGAAGGAGCATCCTCGAATTTTCTTAGATTTTTCTGGGTTTTTCCCCGTAGGTGAAAAATCCCTATTCCCATAGATAAGTGCTACAGATTTTGTACAGATTTTGTTCTTGGGAATTTCGGAATGGTTATCTTGTTGATTTTGTAACTCGGCCTACAGGTATCGGATTTGGGCGTGCGAGTACTCATTTCGATCGTCTCGAAGCGAGGATCGCAGCGGCAATTTTCGGGAATTTTTGGTCTCCATCTCGCAGGTGAAAACAGGGCATCTTCGGGACTGAATTCTGGACAGCATGTATTTTGGATATTTGTGTGCTTATTTGTGTGTATATTGGGGATATTTTGTACAGTGATTGTGGCGGCTTATCTGTTTGGGCGAGAGCACTATTTGGACTTGGATTTAGCGATCGAGGTGGGTGGTTGCTATACTCCTCATTTTCTGACATACCCCTAGGAATATTAGAGAGATCCTCTCATTGGTTACATTGAATGATCAACTATGGACATACATGCTTAAATTAAAATAATTGTGAGCCTATCATATGGAAATTACTATTGTGGAAATCTGATAGGGTTGGGATTTATACATGTTTGTATGGATATAGTATTGGCACTTAACCTTGCATGTGGAATTTACTTTCATGTTGGGATAAAATGAAATGTCTTGTGGGAGGTTACCACTTGAGGATCTTTTGGGACATGCATAGGTGGATGATTTAGGTGAGGGAAAATTGTGGATTTTAGACATGTGTGGTTGGATAATGATTTAGCAGGATGGTTATATCTATGCGGAGCTATTAATTGATACACATGTGGAACCACTATTTGTCGCACTTTCTTTATCTTTCATGAGTATATATGCATTCTGTATGGACATCTAGATAGGCCATCTTTTATCGCTACACTTTCATGTTGGAACTTGACTTAGGAGAAACCTTGTTTGCTTCTTTTCTCCTTTTCGTTAGTCAGGTGGTTCATGTTGCTCGGGTTTGAGCAGGAGTTTGGGTTAGTGTAGCCGGGGCCTGGATTGTGGATTATGGGTTTTGACGGCGACCACGGATATTGGGCGTTGACCGGATGTCGGTTATAGGACATCGGTGATTGGGCATGATTATGGACTAGAGGGTTTTGTGGCAACGCGGATTTTGGGCGGTTGACCGGAGGTTAGGTGTTGGACTTGATGTAGTCGGTAGAGTTGCGGTTACCGCGGATAGTAGGCGATTGACCAGATGCATATTATTCTACCCGATCTTGGATTGGGGGATTAAGCGGCTACCGCGGACAGTAGGCGGTTGACCGGATGTCGGATGTGGACATGATTGTGATTGTGGGTTATTCCGGTGACCGCGGATATTGGGCGGTTGACCGGAGGTCGGTTGTGAGACCTTGTTGTGGATTGTGAGGTATTGCGGCGATCGCAGATTTTGGGCGATTGACGGATGTTCATTTGTGCATCAGATTGGGGATCAGTATTTCTTTAGTGGAGGGGTGTGTTCCACTGGGGCTTTATAGTTGTGATCCAGTCCTGCTTTGATACTTATCACACCGCGCGGTTATTGCCCGGTGATGCTTTCCTCGTGTGGGTCGCTCCCCTCGAGTTCCCCTCCGGAGGCTGGGGCCAGATAGTTATTGACAGTTTTGCTATCACATCGGCGCGGCTTATTTGCCCGATGATGAGGGCGGCAGCAGGAGTTTTACTATCAATCGGCGCGGCTTACTTGCCCGATGATGAGGGCGGTACAGATTGGGTTCATCTGGACGGTTGGTTCTGTTTGCATACGGTTATTCCAGTCTAGGACTGCATTTTAGAGGCATAGTAGTGGTAGTTTCCTTTCTTCGCAGCCATTATTGCTTACCCACACTTCTTTCCTTTTTGCCTCTGGTAGACCTAGTGGGTGTGTCAGAGTTTGAGGTTTTACCCACTAGGGGAGGCTACTGGTTACTAGTAGTTCTCCCCCCATTCTTCTTTCCTCTTTTCTTCTCCTTGTTTTGCAGTGTCTTCTGCGGGTGCTGCTGGGCTTTCAGCGGCGGTCGAGGAGAGAGGATGGCTGAGTAGATAGATCTCGAGGCAGGATGAGCGAGTTAGCTGGACTGTTGGTGTACCCATGTTTCCTCAGACGGTTGTACTTTTACTTTTGGGACTGGCTTTTGCCAGCAGGTTGTATTTATTTTTGGTGAGCTAGGAGAGACTGATGTATCATTTATACAGATGTATTGTTTTATTTCCAGCTTCAGTCTGAGATGTATTAGTTTTAGTTCACTCTGTTTTATTGCTCTTTTATTATTATCTCTTATATCTGAGCAGGTTTGGCGCTTCGTGTACGGGGAAATACC
>JAQNDB010001663.1:0-46316 GCA_029204045.2 Tillandsia leiboldiana | reverse complement strand
ATTGTGTGGACGCCACAATGTCAGGAGAACGTTGAGGAGCTCAAGGATAGGTTACACGGGCGCCTGTGCTAGCGCTATCGAGACCGGGTGAGGATTTTGTAGTTTACTGCGACGCATCGCGAACGGTATGTGTAGTGTACTGTTGCAGCAGGAGAGGGTAATAGCTTATGCGTCAAGACAGCTCAAGGATTATGAGCGAAACTATCCCACCCATGATCTCGAACTGCTGCAGTTGTTTTCGCCTTAAACTCTTGAGACATTAACTTTATGGGGGGGGCACGGTGACATTTTTACAGATCATCAGAGCCTTAAATATTTGTTCACTCAAAAAGAATTGAATCTGTGATAGAGGCGTTGGTAGAATTGTTGAAGGACTACGACTTGGCAATCCAATACCATCCGGGAAAAAGGCGAATGTTGTGGCGGATGCACTGAGCAGAAAGGGGCAGATCAGAAGGGCTAACGGCAAGGGGGGGTCACTAACAGGATGGTCAATCGCGGATTTCCAACGTTGGGATTGGAGGTTGTGCCGGAGGGCACGTTCACGCCCCGGGGTCGAAACTGCGACCGGGTCCGCCAACAGATCCGCCATCTGTACGGAAACTGCCGCACAGACGAAGCGTCAACCCTGCAAGTCAGATCTATAGCTAAAATCATGTATCATAGATGAAACTAAAACCAAAAGCTATAGAATAAAACTGAACATCTGGAATAGTAAAATCTCCACTAGTACACAAATCCTCATGGTACAAAGTCTCATAGAAATAAAACAAATACTATCCTCACAAGTCTCTCAGAATGTCCAGTACAAAAGTGGAAACATAAAATACACGGGTATATCTACCTCAGACTCTCAATGCTGGTAAGGAAACCTCGGCCGCGACCTCACCTCGATCTGCTGTCACCGCGCGAACCAAGCCGGAACAGCTGCCTCAACCTGTCACGCAGCGGGGTGTGAGATCTACTGCAGAAGGCAGATCTCAATGGGTACCGTCCCAAAATCCACGGTATGCCCACTAAGTCTACCGGAGGCAAAAAAGATAGGTATGCAGATAGATAGGTAGACAGATAAATAAGCTGAAGGAAAACTACAGCTAATATGTCAAACATAATGCTCAAAAGGAAACTCTATCATACACATGCTATGCATGACTACGCTACTGCTAAAATGCCTCAGTATCAATGCTCAAAGGAAAAACCATCTAAGAACATAATATGTAACCACCTGCTCAGAACACCCAATCAAGGACTGCCAAAACTGGCTCAGTCCAGCCCGCGCCTGTCGTCTAGGAACGCACCTGCCCCACTACCACGCATCCACAAGAGGACGGGATTTACGTGGGGCATCCTAAACCGACTATTCAATCTCACACAAAGTGACCCAATGGTAACTCGGCCAGGGGTATTCAAGCGTCCACTAGTATATGAACTAGGCGCATATCCACATCGTAGCCTCGTCAGGCTCGGTATCATCATCGCACCCGGGGGTAGCTCGAGGGGGAGCAACCACCGAACTCAAGTATCACATCCGTCTCACTGTCTCAACATGCGGCACATGAAGGCTAAATCCACGATCAAACAGATCGGTATCCCAAAGCTCGAAAACACAACTCAGTCGGAAAAAGAACCTCGACTCAAACACGAATAGCCCGAACACTCTCTCACAGCTATGTCGGAGAACCCTCAACGACTCAATCTGATATGCACGACCCTGGCTGAGTCGGGAAACTTCGACGACTCGATCTGCCGGAACCCCAAAATCCTCGAAGCTAAGTGGGAGAACCACTCCCCACTAAATCAAAATACGACCCATGATCTAGAGTAATTTCACTATCCCATAAGGAAGCTCAAATATCATAATGACACTATAATCATCTCAAAACTCAAAAAGAGACCCCTCGGCCCCAGGCACGACGGTATAGTTCACCCTGAATCAAGCCATACCTCTGGCGAACCATAATTTACAAACTACATTTGAAAATGATTTTTCCATAAAATGGCTTTCTCGATTTTTAAAACGATCAGGGTGTAAAAATAATGTCCACAGAACATGCAGCCTAGTGTCATATGATAACAGGAGTATACTAAAAATAATATGGGGGTTCTAAATAATTTTCTAAAAAATTCCCAGGCAACTATCAGATTATCAAATATAATAAATCAGCTAATCATGCTAAATATATGATAAATAAGCTAAACATGATCAATATGCTTACAGAAGCATAGGAGGGCATTCCATAAGTTTGGAGAATTCCAAACCACATGGACTGCTTTCCGCAGGCAATTGCTGATGTCGGTGAAGTGCCGGAACCTCTGAACTGACGAATCCTCGAAAAACGCGCCGGCGCGCGCGCACATGTTGCGTACTCGGAAAATCTTCGGCACGCTCATCTAAATTCTTGAGTCCAACTATCATTAATCCGGCGTACTCTGATCACTCCCCAGCCTACACGCAGCACAACAAGGGCTCAAGCATACTTAAAGCTCCAATTGCACATTAAAAACAAATAATGCTCACCTAGGCTCCCACCTCTTAATTCCATCCCACACTCTTAAGTTGCATCAGTTCACCTACTGTCCATCACAAAGAAAATAAATTGCTTGCATTTAAATACATGTTCACATAAACACCTTACTGCACAACCAAGAAGTCACAGCACCACCACTTAGCCTTAGCCCACATGAAGTCCTCCATGCACTTAAAAAATACAAGCTCCAATGCATTAACTATAATTAATGTCCCCAAAACCCAATTTAAGTTCACCTCAACACCAACAGCACATTTTAATAAAACCCAACAGCTCACTTAATAAAATCCCAACATCAGACTTTAAAGCTCCTCTGCACACACAAAACTCACCCTGCTACATAAGGCCACTAAAACTGCACAACCAACAAATATTCATCCAGCCACAATTATACACAACCACCCTCTCATGTTCACTCCACACTCAAGTTTCAGCAAACTAACAAAATCCCACATCACCAACTCTTAAGCTCCCATTAACAACTCACACTAAATTTACATGCTCACAAACAAAACTCTAGCATCAAAAGTCTTCACACATAAAACACAAGCTCCAATCACACAAAATAATTTCCCTAAGCCAAACTCTGATCACAGCACCCTTAACAAAACATCCACCTTAGGCACACAGCACATGCACAGCCCAGACAACTCAGGTGAGATCCATAGGGCGCGCACTCGACTTCGGCTCCAACCAGTACTCCGGCAATAAACCGCCGCAGTTGACGCCGCCCTGAGAAAGAAAACCAACAAAACCCCGCATTAAAAAGGCTCAAAAAGTCCAAGCGACACCCCGGGCAACACAGCCCGACTAGACGAAAAAAAAACCCCGGTGCGCACGCGGCGTGTCACGCCCCGGGTCGAAACTGCGACCCGTGGGCTCGCCAACAGATCCGCCACCTATGCAAACTCGCATAGGCGAAGCGTCCTACCTGCAAAAAGAACTACAGCTAACAGATACTCGAGCTAAAGATAAAACTTGCGTAGAATAAAATCACACACTGTACAACTGAAGATAAAAACAACAAGGTCCATCTCCAAAAATGCATAATCATACATTAACCTCGAGTACAAAACTCATTAGCTCAACAGGGAGATATCTCAAATAAAACATCAGTGTACAAGTCTCAATACATCATATCCCTCACTAATCGTCTCTCAAAAGAGGAAATAAATACCAATCTACCGACTATACTGAAGATCTCCTCCAAAAGGGGTACCGCTACTCTCCAAAGATGGGTCTGGATCTAGCTCGCTACTCCCTCACCACGCCAGCAACCACAGAACGGCACACCCGCCAAGACTCTGCAAAACAAAGAGGAGAAGGACAAAAGGGGGAAAACCCCCAACGGGCGTGAGAACTACGCAAGAAGGGAGTTCTCAGTGGGTATCGCCACAAGGCCCGACGATCTGCCCACCAAGGACTACTAGAGGCAAAAGATAACCGATGCAGTAAAAACTGAAAGAAGAAGCTTGGAAACACTCTACAGCTACCATGCCTCTATTCCAAATGCTCAAATGGGGAACTCTGATGAAGATATGCAACACTCGCACACGAGGTGCTCGATTGACCAATCGAGCTGACTGCCACATCGGGTCCAGTCAACCTGCGCCCACCTACAACCACCTCCCGCTGACGGGCAGGAATTACGTAGGGCGTCCAAACGGACTAACTCGCTATTGAGTAGTGGCTCATGCAGGCTATAGTCATAATCCATGCTCTCTCTCTCAGAACGGATAGACTCAAGATGCTCAACCTCTCACACAATGGTCAAAGAACTCACAACGACCACGGGACCACCGTCAACCCCGAACGGTTCCCAACAATACAAGCACTGGTCTAAACAAAGCTACTAGACTCCACTCGGTCCCCCAGGCACGAGTGTAACAAAAGTATCTGCCTGAATAAACCCAATCGATAGACCAGTAATCACTGGTACTGCCTGCTCGGCTGTCGAACTCAAGAACCCTGCCTGGTGCCCGGCGCTCACACCGTGGAAAGCCTACTCCGGAGTGGCACTCGAGGGGAGCGACCCACACGAGTAAAGTATCACTGTATCAAGCATCACTGTATCGAGTATCTCTGTAACCACTGTCTCATAATAGCAGGACTGGATCAAGACTATGATCAAAGTGGAAACTCCGTCCACTAACAAAACCCCGATCTGATGCAATAGTACTCAAAAAGTGGGAAACACCATCCACTAGAACGAATCTGATAACCCAATCTGATGCAATAGTCAACATCCGGTCAACCGCCCAAAGTCCGCGGTCACCGCAATAACCCATAATCCACAATTGGGTAAATTAATCAAGATCCGGTCAACCGCCTACTGTCCGCGGTCACCGCAATAACCCACAATCCACAATTGGGTAAATTAATCAAGATCCGGTCAACCGCCTACTGTCCGCGGTTGCCGCAATAACCCACAATCCACAATTGGGTAAATTAATCAAGATCCGGTCAACCGCCTACTGTCCGCGGTTGCCGCAATAACCCACAATCCACAATCAAGCACACCCTGTCTCTGACCCTAAGGTCCCAGCTACACTATCCCAAACCTCTGCTCGAACCCGAGCAACATGACTCAAAAGTCTAAATAAAAAGGAGAAAGAAAGCAATCATGGTTTCTCCTAAGTCAAATTCCAATATGTAGTGCAGCAGTAAAAGATGGCCTAACTATATGTCCATACACATATGTCCATACAAGCATGCATTTGTCCTCAAGAAGAATAAAGAAAATAAACCTCATGCCAAAATTATCAATGACCATACCTGTCCATAATTCTCAATCCATAATGGCTCCTCAGAGTAGAACCTGCACATAACTACATAATCCTATCCCAATGCATAAACCATCCTCATAAAAGGTTATGTGCTAATATGGCATGATAATTAATCATATAGGGTATCCTTGCCTTAGATAAGCTTTCACTAATCATCAACATGACTATTTGATTAATACCATTGTCATACTGTGAATAATTCACTTGCAATTTCCATAAAATCCTCATTGTTAAACTTACCGATCAATCCCAGCTATTGTACCATTCACCAGCATGCAATGCTAACATATGAAAATTTAGAGAACCGTCCGCCGGTTCCGGGAATAAGGCACCCACCTGAAAAGCTGACTGTCCAAAGCCCAACAGCTGAAAACACCAAATAACTCTAATCCCTTGCTCCAATAAGTTCAGCACACCCGTAACACTCCTGGCACAATACAAAGTCCACTATTACACTAGGCTCCCAAATATAGCACTTAAAACCACATACAACCTCGAATTCTGAACTGTTAAATTATCACCTGCAGATAGTGCCCAGAAAATTCCAATAAAAATATCACAGCAATCCTTGCGTCGATAGCTTCGAAACGGTACCTTGCACGCCCAAATCGGAGTTCGGTAAGTCAAGATAAAAATTCGGCAAGGGGGTACACTCATACAAAAATCTGTATTAAAACTGTACACTGTTCACTGAGAAAACAGTAATTTTCACCTCTGATGAAATCTCAGAAAAATCCAAGAAAAATACGAGCGCGTTCCTTGCGATCTGTAGATGAAAAAGTTGTATAAGCCTCGTTTCCGGCTGACGCTTGTGCGCAAAGATATGGCCAAAACACCTCGATGCTGTCCCACAAAGCCAAACAGAAAAAGGGTCACAGTGTTGCCTCGGGATCCGTGCCAAAAACTCGCAACGGAAAGCGCGATCAATACGGAAAATGAAGCCCTACCTCTTAGGAGTCTGTCGGCGCAAGAACCACAGAAAAGGAGCTCGGGGTAGCCCAGGGGAGCCAAAACACTGTCGCTGCGCCGAAGAAGAACACTAGAAAGCAACATCGCGCCGCACCGTAAAATGGTGAACCTCGGGATTCGTGCCCCCAAAAATCCCAAAACTCTGCAGGAAGATCAAGCACTTAGAGGTGAAAAACTTAGCTTAAGGGAGCTCGGGCAGAGGAGGTGTGGTTTGGGAGAAAAAGCCCCAAAACAGAGGCTCGGGCTGCCTTTAAATAGGCTGAGGAAAACAATTGGGATAATTCCCATTAAGTCCGGATTTTCGGGCGCCCGGAAATTTCCGGGCGCGCACAGTGCGGCCCGGCCCACCACTTTCGGGCGCGCACAGTGCGGCCCGGTCCACCACACAGTCCAGTCCACTACTCCCCCGGGCCCCCACTGCACCCGGTGCACCTGCGCCCGCGAATGGCGACGCGACACGTGGCCCGGCAACCCGTGCACCACGCACGTCGCGCCGTGGACCGCGCACGTTCGCGGCTGACCCGGGCCGTACGGCCACCTGCCCCGCCGTACGGCCACCATGCCCGGTCACCCACTCCACCGGTTGCGTGGACGGAGCACAACACCGAACCAATCACCTCACGCCACGTGTCCACCCGGTCTAACGTGCACCCGGGCCCAAATTCAGTGGACCGCGCCTGCTGAACCGGCCAACCGGAGAGCGCCACGTGGCCCGCCCCCCGGTGCACGACCTCCGCGTGGACCGCAGCGCCTGCCCGCGCGCTCAGCCGCCTGCCCGCAGCCCTCAGCCGCCCTGCCCGCGGCCGCCAAAACGCCTGCCCGAGGCTGCGCCGCCGCCCGCCGACGCTGCCCCGCCGCCGGCCGCCGCCGGCGATCGCCGGAAATACTGTTCCGGCATGAACAGTACCCGCAAGCTCAAAAACAGTAAGTAATTAGCCCATCTTGACCGTTTTCGCGCGCTGATTCCAAATCCGGCGTCCATTTGCCAAATTCCAATCCTATAATTTGCCGGAGGCTCCCGGAAAGGTATTTTTAATCCGAATTCCGCGCCGAGCCTAAATTTGATATCCACTCCTCGCGTAAACTGTTCTAAACATCCGATGGGGTCCCCCGATTACCTACGAGATCCATTTTAAGCCCCGAGTCCATCTCTTGTGTCCAAACTGGCGCTGCGAACACCGCCGACATGCCACGTAGGCTTCGAGAAGCTGCTGGTCACACTGTAGAAGCCTTGCAAAGATCCGGGTCACCACATCCTCCCCCACTAAAAGAAAGTTTCATCCTCGAAACTAAGGCAACTCCCAAGGAGTCCCAGAAACCAGGGGTCAATACTCAACACCGCCGTCTCCAGCTCCCAAGTCACCTATCACTCCCCGTGATTACTCCTCAGCAACAACAACAGCAACAACCAGTACGGCATAGCCCGATTGCGCAATTCCCTCACCTCACGAGTCGGAATTCGCAACGGCGTCCCTCGTACTCCAAACTCTCACAGACCCAAAAGGAACGAGTCAAACACGGGCGAGGGGTCCAAAACATGACACTCCAGAGCTGAGACGCAGAAAAACCTCAAAAACTCCAACAAAAGGCGGGGGGAAAAGGAACAAACAGCCTGAGTAACACGCTCAAAAATCACTCCCAAGAGCCAGCTCAACCAAAGCGACCCGAATCACATCCACACAAACACCTGCACAGAAAAGGGCCCAAACAAGCAGGGGTTCACACTCGGTCGCCCTCAACACTTAACCACCTAAGTGGATTGCTCAGCCGCAGCCTCTCATCAAAAGGGATCTTCAGGGACTCAACTCAAACCCTGCACACAAGGATGGCCCCACACAGTGCCAGCTATGGAACCGTCAAACTCGACTCCCAAATAGCTCTTCTGCTCCAGGCATCCGCCACCACAGTGGCTCTGTCGGGGTGATACTGGATGCTCACAAAATCCAATGGTGGCTCTACAGCCACTACGGGAGGTATCACTATAACTCACAAATCCATCTCCCACCACTGACTAGGTTAGAATCGGCGCTGGTACCAATCTCATCACCCGGTCATCAAGCTCTGCTGGCACTATCCGGTCCAAAAACTCCTCACCCCAACAATGACCGTCGATCTCGGCCAGTCTTAAATAGCATCCACTTTGGCCGAATTTCCACCGCCGCCCCTTCGGCTAGAAGAAGTAATCTAGGAAGATATGCTCTCGAAGCTAAAACTTGCACCACAACGACATGGCAAAAAGCTTCTTCCCCACAGATCTTGTCACACCATATACAAATGCTGCACAAGCTCTAAACACTCAGGGAGGGGGTAAAACCCAAATATTCCTGGAGGATGCCGCTATCAAACCGTTCAAGGCCAACTGAAACACAGAATTCCTCAATCTAGAGGCAACAGGGCATTAGTCAATCCATTGGCTTCACTGTACTCGTAATGCCCCTACTGTGTCCTGAACACCATCTAGACAATGCCCTCAGCTGAAATTCCAAATTGGCGCAGGCATCAAACAATAACTGCCGGAATATAGCTCCTTCAAAAGGTTCTAAATAATACCTGGACCTGCCTGAACTCCAATCCCAAAGGGCTCTCACCGTCGTGTATCAACGACGTGGCACTAGGTCAAACAGACCCTCTATCCAACAGATCCCTGCACCGGTGCGATCAACTCTCCCAGCTCTTACCGATAATCCAAGTGGTGCTACTGAGGTTGGCGCGGTTTCCAGAACCACGTCAACCGCAATCAAACTCTCCCTAACAGGCGGCATAATCATCAACTCGAGTGGACTCACACCCGGGATTTCGCAGCAATAGAAATATCCTTTGGTCTCGGCGCCACCATAAGCTCCTCTCACACAGTCGCTAAACCCTGTGTGCTCGAACAATCTCCCCATAACAAGCCTCCTTTGTCTGCCTCGCAAAAGTCACAATCAGCACCCTCTCTGCACTTAACCATCCAGTGGTGCCGTGCCAACCAATCCCAAGCACTGGGTCAAAACATCGAACTGCCACCCATATCAAGAGGTTTGCTGGTTGTAGCACTCGAGAAATTCAGGTATGGTTGCGAGCGAGGAAGCAGATCTAAACCTTAGTGACTTGCATACCGGTGCGCGTATTGCACAGTTTACGGAGCACTATGTCTGCCTTTCGGATCCGAGTCTGATCTCGAAAATCTGAAACCACTAGTGCGACCGTCTCGTCGAACCGATTGAAAATTATATAAACTGATTTTCGATCCGATGGTCGGATTGTGCACAAATCAGTGAAGAAGCTTGTGGGGTCCACGACTTAAGTCGTGAATAGTAACCTCCTGATTTAATTCCCCACCGAGCGAACGTTAGCCGATTCACTGTCTGGAGTCCGAATCTAGCGATTCGGGTAGTCGATTTGAATGGCACCGCCGTTCTGAGCACAATGGCACTGACGGAATTCGCGTTTAGTGATCCGGGTGCATCGAAGTGCGTGCGCCATACTGCAACTTACAGAACTTTATGGCCCGAGATTTTATTCGAGAGCTGAATCAAGCAAGCAAATACGCTACTCGATAGGTTTCGACGAGCCGGACGTCGTGGCGAAGTCGGTTTCGCAATTTGACGAACCGTTCGTCTCGAAATGTGTGAAATACGCCAGAAAAGCGGGTATTTTCGCATTAATCTTAATATTTTATGTGTCAAATGCAATGAGGTTATTTGGAGAAGGACTACTATGCATAAATGACCTACAGCTATGGACTGAAATGTAAAGATCAAGGTTTAGAGGGACTAATTTGCAAAACATCGCAAGGTTAGTTAAAATAACTAACCTCGAGTGGGAACCCCTTGTAACCGCAGCCAGGCCACGTTTCCCACTCCCCTCTGCCACGATCCTTGCCACGAACCCAGCCCCGGAACGGCCCTCTTCTTTGGGAGGCTCGTAGGAAGGTGAGGAGAAGGATTGGTATAAAAGCAAAGTGGAGGAGGGGGCACACGGGGAGTTTTCTTGCACCCGACCTCCATCAAAGGCTTCTCCTTCTTCCTCTGCATCTCCCCCGTGAGCCGCACCATCAGCCGCCGCCGAGGATCGCTGAAAAGCAAGATCCTCGCCGGATTTTGGGTTGTGGAGGAAGGGTTGCACCAAGGTGGCCAGGGTTCTCTTCCAAAGCACCCAGAGGACCTCTGCAACCTGCAGAAGACTAGCCAAGGTGATCCGGAAACCTACCGTGGCCGCGCGACGCTGGGAGGAGCAAAACCGGCGTCATCCCACCTTCTCCAACTCCGGCGAAGGTGAAACTTCTTAACCTTTGGTTTTATTGGCCCAAGACCCATGGCAGTGTCTTAATTAGGTCTTGCAGACTTTCCCTGCCAAGTACCGAACCTCCATGCACGGCCGTTTGCCGGCGGTGAAGTTGCACCGCCGGAAAAGGTGGTTTTGCTCCGCCGCGGCCAACCGTCGCATCCAGCGGCTCGGGTCTTGAACCAAAATGGTGGAAATCTTCTGTTGAGTCTAATGAACACTTCCATGAAGTTTCATTGCTTTTGGCTTAGTGTGCATGTCGCAGACCTAAGCCCTAGTTTCGGGAAGATGAAGCCATGGCCGAGCTTCTTGCTCCGGCGCCGGCGACGCTTCCCACTGCCGTCCACAAGCCTAGAAATGTTATAGGGACCGAGGGGAGTCCGTCCATGCCTTTGCATGGCATCCATGCAGCCCGAAAGTGTGGCTGCCATGGATGGCTCGAGTTCGAGCACGTTAATGGCGGCCGGCCATCCGGCGACCTCCGACGGCGGGGTTCAGCCCAGACCTTCCTAAAAGCTTGTTAGGAAGCTGTTGGTGCTGTTGCTTGAGGCCCAGAACCCATCATTGAAAATCCACCATTAGAGGTGGAAGCTCGAACCGAGCTTTGCTCCGCCGCGCCGCCGCCGTGTTCTGTTGCCGGCCACAGGCACAGGAGGGTTCACTGGGGGTGTTAGCACCTGTAGGTGCTTTTGGTTAAGTCCCAGAACCCTTGGTTGAACAGTCACGAATTTCGAGGTTGAGGCATTTTTTTCAACCTCGGGCTCCGGCAATCCGAGGGTGCAAGGTGAAAACCAAAATGCTGGGAATGTTGCCGGTGCCCTGTGGAGCAATTCCCTTCAAGTTTCACAGGATTTGGTCCAGTAATTGCTGAGAACCAGGTCTGGGAATGGCTTGTGTGTGTTGAGAGAAATAGTGCACACCACCTGTTTGCTTAAATGCCACAATGAGTCTTCTTACAGAATTAGCTTTTGAGTTAAATATGAAAGTTGCTCAAAAATGTCTCCTGAGCTTGATGCTCACTTCAGATCAAGTTAGATCTGGGTGGACTGAGGTTTGGAGCATTGTATGCATTGTTAGTGGACTAGGTGTGGATCTGGTTGATCCAGCAACTGCTGGGCTGCAAATGAAGCAAGCCCCAGGGTTTTTAGGTTGCTGTGAACTTAACTCTAAAGCAGAATTTGAATTGGATTATTAAAGGTTAAGTTATAGGTTAACCAACCCTTAAAAGAATAGTTTAGCCCAAACACTGTTCCGGGCTGTTTGCGAAGCCGCGACAGTGAGCTCCTAGCTAATTTGGGGTCACTGGACGCGATGCTCGCGTCGGATTTCGATTTCGCTGAGCCGAAGAAACAAAAATGCATTTAGGCTATATTAGAGAGGTATATTATGGCCCGAAGTTTTCCTCGGGTACCGTGCTGCTGCAAATGGGTGAGCACGGTGTTCAGCGGGTCGAGTGTCACTTACTGGAAGTGACGGTTCGTAAAAATAATATCCCAGTTAAGAGAACGAGCGAAAACGACTCTTATTTTATTGTAAATGTGCAATTGGGTAGAACCCTAGGGGTCTAACTGCAATTGTAGCCTCATGGGCTGTTTTGGGCTGTACGCCCATGATCTCTAAACCCTTCGTTGGAGATCCAATGGCTTTCGTTGAGCGGAAATCGGATTTCCGGAAAATTCCGGCAAAATCCCGGGACTTCGGCGAAGTTTTCCGTATAGCTTGCACACACAGTGAGTTAGGGGGATGGATATGAGAGAGAGTCTATTATTGACTTGCATTTTATTATTCAGGTACTAGCAGTCAGCCGCTAGCCAGTGAGCCTCCCAACGGATTTGAGGATCGCTTGTACTGAGGTGGGTTTACGGTCGAGGTTGAGTATTGTGTTGGTAATCCAAAAGGGACTTTTTATTATTAATCGGTACTAACACTAATGGTTTCTATGATGTACTACCTTACCCCGTGACATGGTTACTTGGTTATTTGGTTACTTGGTTACTTGGTTACTTGGTTACTTATGCTCGAGTTGCGACACGCGCACCCGCGGTTTGGCCACCGCAAAGGGTGCTCTTTTCCGGAAAGGCGGTCTTTGACCCGTGTTACCCCACGAGGTGACGTAGTGGGGGCCCCTATAGGTGGGGGGTTTGAGGCAGTGAGGTGCGAGCGGTGAGACCACCGGGATTGGATCCCGATGTGGTCAGGTGTGAGACTGCCGGGATTGGATCCCGATGTAGTCAGGTGTGAGACCGCCGGGTCCGGTGCCCGACGCGGTCAGGTGTTACAGGTGTTGGTGTGAGACTGCCGGGATTGGATCCCGATGTAGTCAGGTGTGAGACCGCCGGGTCCGGTGCCCGACGCGGTCAGGTGTTACAGGTGTTACCGGGGTTACAGGTGTTACAGGTGTTACAGGTGGTACAGGTGGTTGCGAGTTACCGTTACGAGTAGAGCGGTTGTTCCGGCTAGTCTTACTTTTGTGGCTTGGTATTACTTTACTGTTTTGGTACAATTTTTATGATAGTGTCGCTGACTACCCACTCTGTGACAGGTACCTCCAGGGGGTAGGGGTAGGCGACGGTGAGGCCGAGTTGGTAGCAGTCGGTCTGAGGGAGACCTAGCATGCTGTTTTATTTACCTTCTCTGCATTTCATTCAGAACTGTAGGTTATTGTGTGGTTCTCGATACCCTTGTGGGGTCGTGTGGATGTTGAGTACTTTCCTTCTGCTTATGCACTACTGTTTCCTTTATTGTTCCCGTTTGGCCGTTTTCAAAGCAACATGACTAGAAAAGAAAAGAACTTCGAAAACTATCTTTCAAAATCTGGGTCGTGTGGACCTGTTTTCCAAACCCTGTGGATTTATGGCATCTTTTCAAACTGTCTTCAAAACCTTGGGTCGTGTGGACCTGCTTTCAAAACTTTGAGTTTATCCTTTCAACTTGATTGGCCACGGGTATTTTTAGTCTTCATGCACCGTACTACTTCGAACTGTTGTGATTAAATGGGAAAATGATTGCTTAGGATCGACTATTGTAACAGCCGCGACGCCGTGCATATACAGAGGAGACTCTGCCCGATTTCCGAGTAAATCTGTATATGTGGCGGGTCTGGGCACGCGCCGGGGAAGGAGGTTTCTAAACAATCAAAAAAAAAAAAAAAAAAAAAAAAAAAATTAGTACGCACTTTGCGCGTACTTTGAAGTATCGTTTCCGCTAAAATAAAACCCCCGGGGCGTGACAGATTAAGATGGTATCAGAGACTTTGCTTTAATCACAACAGTGACGGCCCAACATCCACCGAGATATCACACTTAACTACGAATAAATGAAATGTGTGGGACGTAAGGTTGTAGGACGTGAGTGAACGTGGGGGAAAGGGGAATTTGTGTGATTTATTTACGCACGGTTTTCTTGGTATGCTGGGACTAATGTGTTTCCTTGGTGTGCACAGATAGAAGCCTGATTTTGGGTAGGTAACTGCTGTCAGACATGGACTTTGCGGCAGAGGCGAATCGCGTACTACGCAACCAGCTGCGCGACGTGGCTGTGAAATTGCTAACTCTCGCAGAGCAGGTGGGTATACTGACCCAGGAGCTCGAGAGTGTCGACCGCGCCCAGCACTGCACCGGTGGTGTTAACCCCCGTGGGATACCATCGACTGGCATTTCCACCTTTCAGGGAGCGGTCAACTTGGCCGTGCGCGCGGAGCTAGAGCGTACACAACGGGCACACCCCTACCCCGGCCCGACAGGGGGCCCCTACCAGTGCGGCAGAGCGACCAAGCGCCATAGGAACAGGCCGAAACCCGGGCAGGCAATGAGGGCGGGACCTACACCACCGACGCCATGCGTCATTTGTGACGGTACGCATCCCATGATGGAGTGCCCTTGGCGGAATGAGCATTGCTTCCGGTGTGGCAGGCCGGGCCACACACGTTACGAGTGTCCCCGGAGGCCAGGTGTCACCAGACCCCCGGCACCGAGACCCGACGACCCACGCCTGACGGACTCTTCCGATACCGAGACCCCACCCCGCCACGTCGAACGTAGCTGGCCCAAAGGTTGTGGACGGATCTCCCCAGCCTCCCCGGGGAGCAGTGATGCGGAAGCCTAGAGCAAGTATATATATATTTTCTTTAGTCCCCTTTATCGTTTTTCTTTGGTTAGGCATCGATTCCCATCTTCCGTTTCTGTCTTTTTCTTCCTCCGCGTACTGTACGGTTGTGTCAGGGGGGGGGAGGGTTATATAGGATAGGAGTGGGGTTACTCCCCTAGTCCGCCTGAGGAGTTGTGAACGCTAGATAGGAATCCCTTACAAGTGTTTTGAGGAGAGAACCCTACCTAGTTTGTTGGTCTGTTCAAAACCCCGGAGGAGGAACTTCGCGGGAGTAGCCACTACCGCGACTGTAGCAGACAAGGTGTCACCTCCCCCGACGAGGACATCAGAAGCGGTGTTTTGAATTACTGAAGGATTACGACCTAACGATCCAATATCACCCCGGGAAAGCAAACATGGTAGCGGACGTTTTGAGCAGGATGGGGCGATTGTAGGGAGGATTGGTAGGTACGAGGACTGAACAGAGCAACTTGATCGTGAAATTTTCACGACTAGGGTTGGAAGTAGTGCCAGCAGGCACGGTTGCGCAACTTCTAACTCTGATGGTCAAGCCAACACTGCTAGAAAAGATACGAGAGGGACAGCAGGCGGACTCGCACTTACAGCTCGTAAAAGACAAGATCTCACCGGATCAGGAAGGGGACTTTTCATTGGAAGGCGATGAGACCCTACGGTTCCGCGGGTGAAATTGTGTGCCGGATACCCCCGGAATTTAAGAAGGAAATTCTGCCCAAGGCACACCGCGCCCCTTATGCAGCGCATCCAGGAGGCACAAAGATGTACAGGGACCTCAAGCAGACCTCCCGGTGGCCCAAGATGAAGAGGGATGTAACGCAACTTGTAGCTCATTGCCTGGGGGTCAACAAATAAGGGCCGAACGTCAATGCCCGGCAGGGAAACTGCAATCTCTCCTAGTGCCAGAGAGAAACGAGCGGATCAGGAGGGGCGCGAAGCCTTTTGGGAGCGCAAGTCGGGCATGCTTGGGCCCTTTCCCCACTTATTGGATTCATGGTGTATTTAAGTTTCGGGGACGAAACTTCTTTTAAGGTGTGAGTGATGTAGCACTCGAGAAATTCAGGTATGGTTGCGAGCGAGGAAGCAGATCTAAACCTTAGTGACTTGCATACCGGTGCGCGTATTGCACAGTTTACGGAGCACTATGTCTGCCTTTCGGATCCGAGTCTGATCTCGAAAATCTGAAACCACTAGTGCGACCGTCTCGTCGAACCGATTGAAAATTATATAAACTGATTTTCGATCCGACGGTCGGATTGTGCACAAATCAGTGAAGAAGCTTGTGGGGTCCACGACTTAAGTCGTGAATAGTAACCTCCTGATTTAATTCCCCACCGAGCGAACGTTAGCCGATTCACTGTCTGGAGTCCGAATCTAGCGATTCGGGTAGTCGATTTGAATGGCACCGCCGTTCTGAGCACAATGGCACTGACGGAATTCGCGTTTAGTGATCCGGGTGCATCGAAGTGCGTGCGCCATACTGCAACTTACAGAACTTTATGGCCCGAGATTTTATTCGAGAGCTGAATCAAGCAAGCAAATACGCTACTCGATAGGTTTCGACGAGCCGGACGTCGTGGCGAAGTCGGTTTCGCAATTTGACGAACCGTTCGTCTCGAAATGCGTGAAATACGCCAGAAAAGCGGGTATTTTCGCATTAATCTTAATATTTTATGTGTCAAATGCAATGAGGTTATTTGGAGAAGGACTACTATGCATAAATGACCTACAGCTATGGACTGAAATGTAAAGATCAAGGTTTAGAGGGACTAATTTGCAAAACATCGCAAGGTTAGTTAAAATAACTAACCTCGAGTGGGAACCCCTTGTAACCGCAGCCAGGCCACGTTTCCCACTCCCCTCTGCCATGATCCTTGCCACGAACCCAGCCCCGGAACGGCCCTCTTCTTTGGGAGGCTCGTAGGAAGGTGAGGAGAAGGATTGGTATAAAAGCAAAGTGGAGGAGGGGGCACACGGGGAGTTTTCTTGCACCCGACCTCCATCAAAGGCTTCTCCTTCTTCCTCTGCATCTCCCCCGTGAGCCGCACCATCAGCCGCCGCCGAGGATCGCTGAAAAGCAAGATCCTCGCCGGATTTTGGGTTGTGGAGGAAGGGTTGCACCAAGGTGGCCAGGGTTCTCTTCCAAAGCACCCAGAGGACCTCTGCAACCTGCAGAAGACTAGCCAAGGTGATCCGGAAACCTACCGTGGCCGCGCGACGCTGGGAGGAGCAAAACCGGCGTCATCCCACCTTCTCCAACTCCGGCGAAGGTGAAACTTCTTAACCTTTGGTTTTATTGGCCCAAGACCCATGGCAGTGTCTTAATTAGGTCTTGCAGACTTTCCCTGCCAAGTACCGAACCTCCATGCACGGCCGTTTGCCGGCGGTGAAGTTGCACCGCCGGAAAAGGTGGTTTTGCTCCGCCGCGGCCAACCGTCGCATCCGGCGGCTCGGGTCTTGAACCAAAATGGTGGAAATCTTCTGTTGAGTCTATTGAACACTTCCATGAAGTTTCATTGCTTTTGCCTTAGTGTGCATGTCGCAGACCTAAGCCCTAGTTTCGGGAAGATGAAGCCATGGCCGAGCTTCTTGCTCCGGCGCCGGCGATGCTTCCCACTGCCGTCCACAAGCCTAGAAATGTTATAGGGACCGAGGGGAGTCCGTCCATGCCTTTGCATGGCATCCATGCAGCCCGAAAGTGTGGCTGCCATGGATGGCTCGAGTTCGAGCACGTTAATGGCGGCCGGCCATCCGGCGACCTCTGACGGCGGGGTTCAGCCCAGACCTTCCTAAAAGCTTGTTAGGAAGCTGCTGGTGCTGTTGCTTGAGGCCCAGAACCCATCATTGAAAATCCACCATTAGAGGTGGAAGCTCGAACCGAGCTTTGCTCCGCCGCGCCGCCGCCGTGTTCTGTTGCCGGCCACAGGCACAGGAGGGTTCACTGGGGGTGTTAGCACCTGTAGGTGCTTTTGGTTAAGTCCCAGAACCCTTGGTTGAACAGTCACGAATTTCGAGGTTGAGGCATTTTTTTCAACCTCGGGCTCCGGCAATCCGAGGGAGCAAGGTGAAAACCAAAATGCTGGGAATGTTGCCGGTGCCCTGTGGAGCAATTCCCTTCATGTTTCACAGGATTTGGTCCAGTAATTGCTGAGAACCAGGTCTGGGAATGGCTTGTGTGTGTTGAGAGAAATAGTGCACACCACCTGTTTGCTTAAATGCCACAATGAGTCTTCTTACAGAATTAGCTTTTGAGTTAAATATGAAAGTTGGTCAAAAATGTCTCCTGAGCTTGATGCTCACTTCAGATCAAGTTAGATCTGGGTGGACTGAGGTTTGGAGCATTGTACGCATTGTTAGTGGACTAGGTGTGGATCTGGTTGATCCAGCAACTGCTGGGCTGCAAATGAAGCAAGCCCCAGGGTTTTTAGGTTGCTGTGAACTTAACTCTAAAGCAGAATTTGAATTGGATTATTAAAGGTTAAGTTATAGGTTAACCAACCCTTAAAAGAATAGTTTAGCCCAAACACTGTTCCGGGCTGTTTGCGAAGCCGCGACAGTGAGCTCCTAGCTAATTTGGGGTCACTGGACGCGATGCTCGCGTCGGATTTCGATTTCGCTGAGCCGAAGAAACAAAAATGCATTTAGGCTATATTAGAGAGGTATATTATGGCCCGAAGTTTTCCTCGGGTACCGTGCTGCTGCAAATGGGTGAGCACGGTGTTCAGCGGGTCGAGTGTCACTTACTGGAAGTGACGGTTCGTAAAAATAATATCCCAGTTAAGAGAACGAGCGAAAACGACTCTTATTTTATTGTAAAAGTGCAATTGGGTAGAACCCTAGGGGTCTAACTGCAATTGTAGCCTCATGGGCTGTTTTGGGCTGTACGCCCATGATCTCTAAACCCTTTGTTGGAGATCCAATGGCTTTCGTTGAGCGGAAATCGGATTTCCGGAAAATTCCGGCAAAATCCCGGGACTTCGGCGAAGTTTTCCGTATAGCTTGCACATACAGTGAGTTAGGGGGATGGATATGAGAGAGAGTCTATTATTGACTTGCATTTTATTATTCAGGTACTAGCAGTCAGCCGCTAGCCAGTGAGCCTCCCAACGGATTTGAGGATCGCTTGTACTGAGGTGGGTTTACGGTCGAGGTTGAGTATTGTGTTGGTAATCCAAAAGGGACTTTTTATTATTAATCGGTACTAACACTAATGGTTTCTATGATGTACTACCTTACCCCGTGACATGGTTACTTGGTTATTTGGTTACTTGGTTACTTGGTTACTTGGTTACTTGGTTACTTATGCTCGAGTTGCGACACGCGCACCCGCGGTTTGGCCACCGCAAAGGGTGCTCTTTTCCGGAAAGGCGGTCTTTGACCCGTGTTACCCCACGAGGTGACGTAGTGGGGGCCCCTATAGGTGGGGGGTTTGAGGCAGCGAGGTGCGAGCGGTGAGACCACCGGGATTGGATCCCGATGTGGTCAGGTGTGAGACTGCCGGGATTGGATCCCGATGTAGTCAGGTGTGAGACCGCCGGGTCCGGTGCCCGACGCGGTCAGGTGTTACAGGTGTTGGTGTGAGACTGCCGGGATTGGATCCCGATGTAGTCAGGTGTGAGACCGCCGGGTCCGGTGCCCGACGCGGTCAGGTGTTACAGGTGTTACCGGGGTTACAGGTGTTACAGGTGTTACAGGTGGTACAGGTGGTTGCGAGTTACCGTTACGAGTAGAGCGGTTGTTCCGGCTAGTCTTACTTTTGTGGCTTGGTATTACTTTACTGTTTTGGTACTATTTTTATGATAGTGTCGCTGACTACCCACTCTGTGACAGGTACCTCCAGGGGGTAGGGGTAGGCGACGGTGAGGCCGAGTTGGTAGCAGTCGGTCTGAGGGAGACCTAGCATGCTGTTTTATTTACCTTCTCTGCATTTCATTCAGAACTGTAGGTTATTGTGTGGTTCTCGATACCCTTGTGGGGTCGTGTGGATGTTGAGTACTTTCCTTCTGCTTATGCACTACTGTTTCCTTTATTGTTCCCGTTTGGCCGTTTTCAAAGCAACATGACTAGAAAAGAAAAGAACTTCGAAAACTATCTTTCAAAATCTGGGTCGTGTGGACCTGTTTTCCAAACCCTGTGGATTTATGGCATCTTTTCAAACTGTCTTCAAAACCTTGGGTCGTGTGGACCTGCTTTCAAAACTGTGAGTTTATCCTTTCAACTTGATTGGCCACGGGTATTGTTTAGTCTTCATGCACCGTACTACTTCGAACTGTTGTGATTAAATGGGAAAATGATTGCTTAAGATCGACTATTGTAACAGCCGCGACGCCGTGCATATACAGAGGAGACTCTGCCCGATTTCCGAGTAAATCTGTATATGTGGCGGGTCTGGGCACGCGCCGGGGAAGGAGGTTTCTAAACAATCAAAAAAAAAAAAAAAAAAAAAAAAAAAAATTAGTACGCACTTTGCGCGTACTTTGAAGTATCGTTTCCGCTAAAATAAAACCCCCGGGGCGTGACACTGGTATAACTCATGGTCTCAACGACACTGAACAAAACCCACAAGCCTCCTTCACATGCATAACACCGATGGTATTCTGTACCTCTAGTGCACGTGGTAATAACTCTGCCTTTAGTCCATGCCGGAAAGCGAGGTACACTAACTCCGACTGCGGTGATGAAATCACACCTGCAACAACCCGATCCGCCGCCGTGGCGCCCTCCAACCAGGCGGCACAAGCTCATCCACACGATGCAAGCGGTTGTCGCTTAGTCCATCAGAAAATATCCCATCAATCACAAGGGAGCACGACCTCTGTCTCTGCTCACGCTGAGGCAACAGATACGATCCTCCGCAGACAACAAAACCACGCTACCGTTGCGCTACTCTGATATAGACACTGATACTGCCATCGGGGTCCGCCCGATCCCCAACATCTCAGAAGTCCATCATTGCAACCGTCATAAGACAAAACACCATTAATCCATGCAATTTCCTATACACTTATCCTTTCTAAGCTCACCCCTCAATCCCATATGATACAATCAAAATATGCAAGTTATAAATCACAAAGGGTAGAATTCCCTTGGGTAAGCTTTGCATTAACCATCCACAAGGATATCCACCACCCAGGAAAGCAAAACGAAAATGCCTCTGCCTGCCGATCTGTCCTCCATCACCTAGCGCCAAGCGCCTCCCTCCAGAACTCACCTCTAGCGGCAGATCCCCATCCAAGGAACTGCAGTGTCCAGCTCCAAACACAATGCCTACTCCGACGAGGCATCCACAGTCCAAAACCCGAACATGAGGGACCGAAAAGAAACTAAAGAGTATCCTGGTGCAATCCACTCCCAATCTCACTTATCCTATGTGCCTCGTCCCTCGAAACCTGGAGCACCAGTTCAACAACTGCATAAACTCTCTAGCACAGGGAGGCTCTCAATTGATCACTCCATCACCCCCAACCATGACTCTGCCTCCAAAGGCTCCAAGCTCAATCTTACGAGTCGGGGTGGTTCATCTGCCAAATCTGGCTCACTAAATCAAACATGCCCCACAGCTCCTCTGCTGTCAACCATCCACCCTACCTCAGTGCCTTGGCACTAAACATTGGCACGGAGGGGGCCACTCGCTCTATTGGCACTACAAAAATCCCTGCCGCTGAGGGTACTACATCCTGGTGGTCTCAGAAGAAAAGTACAGTCGGGCTGCCCACTGCTCTGACAACTGCGTCACCAAACTAGCTGCTCACACTGCCGCTGATATGTCTCTGACAATCCTGTCATCTGGGTTCGGAGTTCTCTGACCTCAATCCGGGTATCCGGCCCAAAACCAACCGCTCAAGCTCAACTGCCATGACAGGATGCACAAAGGTCCCAAACCCAGCGTCGGGGAGACACCGCTCGCCACGACGAAACCACAAATCAGCACACAACAACGCTCGACCCAATCCAGCAAAAGTCTAGAGCATGTCACCCATTCCATAGCATTATGTTGTCTGCAGCCAACATAACTACTTAGGAGAATAAACATGCCAATCACTCATCCCGTCCCTCGGGAGAGGTGCAAAACTCAATCAGGACTCTCGCTACAAATCACGACTCTCACGAAGTCATCCTAGGGTCTAACCACAAGCCTAGGGTTTCTAAGTCCACCATGACCTACAACCTAGGCTCTGATACCACCTAATCTGTCACGCCCCGGGGTCGAAACTGCGACCCGGGCTCGCCAACAGATCCGCCACCTATTCCAAACCCGCATAGGCGAAGCGTCCTACCTGCAAAAAGAACTACAGCTAACAGATATCAGAGCTAAAAGATAAAACTGCTGTAGAATAAAATCAACCACTGTACAACTGAAGATAAAACAACAAGGTCCATCTCCCAAAAATGATAATCATACATTAACCTCGAGTACAAAACTCATAGCTCAACAGGGAGATATCTCAAATAAAACATCAGTGTACAAGCTCTCAATACATCATATCCTCACTACATCAGTCTCTCAAAAGAGGAAATAAATACCAATCTACCGACTATACTAAAGATCTCCTCCAAAGGGGGTACCGCTACTCTCCAAAGATGGGTCTGGATCTAGCTCGCTACTCCCTCACCACGCACAGCAACCACAGAACGGCAACACCCGCCAAGACTCTGCAAAACAAAGAGGAGAAAGGACAAAAGGGGGAAAACCCCCAACGGGCGTGAGAACTACGCAAGAAGGGAGTTCTCAGTGGGTATCGCCACAAGGCCCGACGATCTGCCCACCAAGACTACTAGAGGCAAAAGATAATCGATGCAGTAAAACTGAAAGAAGAAGCTGGAAACACTCTACAGCTACCATGCCTCTATCCAAATGCTCAAATGGGGAAACTCTGATGAAGATATGCAATACTCGCACACGAGGTGCTCGATTGACCCAATCGAGCTGACTGCCACATCGGGTCCAGTCAAACCTGCGCCCACCTACAACCACCTCCCGCTGACGGGCAGGAATTACGTAGGGCGTCCAAACGGACTAACTCGCTATTGAGTAGTGGCTCATGCAGGCTATAGTCATAATCCATGCTCTCTCTCTCAGAACGGATAGACTCAAGATGCTCAACCTCTCACACAATGGTCAAAGAACTCACAACGACCACGGGACCACCGTCAAACCCCGAACGGTTCCCAACAATACAAGCACTGGTCTAAACAAAGCTACTAGACTCCACTCGGTCCCCCAGGCACGAGTGTAACAAAAAGTATCTGCCTGAATAAACCCAATCGATAGACCAGTAATCACTGGTACTGCCTGCTCGGCTGTCGAACTCAAGAACCCTGCCTGGTGCCCGGCGCTCACACCGTGGAAAACCTACTCCGGAGTGGCACTCGAGGGGAGCGACCCACACGAGTAAAGTATCACTGTATCAAGCATCACTGTATCGAGTATCTCTGTAACCAATGTCTCATAATAGCAGGACTGGATCAAGACTATGATCAAAGTGGGAAACTCCGTCCACTAACAAAACCCCGATCTGATGCAATAGTACTCAAAAAGTGGGAAACGCCATCCACTAGAACGAATCTGATACCCAATCTGATGCAATAGTCAACATCCGGTCAACCGCCCAAAGTCCGCGGTCACCGCAATAACCCATAATCCACAATTGGGTAAATTAATCAAGATCCGGTCAACCGCCTACTGTCCGCGGTTGCCGCAATAACCCACAATCCACAATTGGGTAAATTAATCAAGATCCGGTCAACCGCCTACTGTCCGCGGTTGCCGCAATAACCCACAATCCACAATCAAGCACACCCTGTCTCTGACCCTAAGGTCCCAGCTACACTATCCCAAACCTCTGCTCGAACCCGAGCAACATGACTCAAAAGTCTAAATAAAAAGGAGAAAGAAAGCAATCATGGTTTCTCCTAAGTCAAATTCCAATATGTAGTGCAGCAGTAAAAGATGGCCTAACTATATGTCCATACACATATGTCCATACAAGCATGCATTTGTCCTCAAGAAGAATAAAGAAAATAAACCTCATGCCAAAATTATCAATGACCATACCTGTCCATAATTCTCAATCCATAATGGCTCCTCAGAGTAGAACCTGCACATAACTACATAATCCTATCCCAATGCATAAACCATCCTCATAAAAGGTTATGTGCTAATATGGCATGATAATTAATCATATAGGGTATCCTTGCCTTAGATAAGCTTTCACTAATCATCAACATGACTATTTGATTAATACCATTGTCATACTGTGAATAATTCACTTGCAATTTCCATAAAATCCTCATTGTTAAACTTACCGATCAATCCCAGCTATTGTACCATTCACCAGCATGCAATGCTAACATATGAAAATTTAGAGAACCGTCCGCCGGTTCCGGGAATAAGGCACCCACCTGAAAAGCTGACTGTCCAAAGCCCAACAGCTGAAAACACCAAATAACTCTAATCCCTTGCTCCAATAAGTTCAGCACACCCGTAACACTCCTGGCACAATACAAAGTCCACTAATTACACTAGGCTCCCAAATATAGCACTTAAAACCACATACAACCTCGAATTCTGAACTGTTAAATTATCACCTGCAGATAGTGCCCAGAAAATTCCAATAAAAATATCACAGCAATCCTTGCGTCGATAGCTTCGAAACGGTACCTTGCACGCCCAAATCGGAGTTCGGTAAGTCAAGATAAAAATTCGGCAAGGGGGTACACTCATACAAAAATCTGTATTAAAACTTTACACTGTTCACTGAGAAAACAGTAATTTTCACCTCTGATGAAATCTCAGAAAAATCCAAGAAAAATATGAGCGCGTTCCTTGCGATCTGTAGATGAAAAAGTTGTATAAGCTCGTTTCCGGCTGACGCTTGTGCGCAAAGATATGGCCAAAACACCTCGATGCTGTCCCACAAAGCCAAACAGAAAAAGGGTCACAGTGTTGCCTCGGGATCCGTGCCAAAAACTCGCAACGGGAAAGCGCGATCAATACGAAAGATGAAGCCCTACCTCTTAGGAGTCTGTCGGCGCAAGAATCACAGAAAAAGGAGCTCGGGGTAGCCCAGGGGAGCCAAAACACTGTCGCTGCGCCGAAGAAGAACACTAGAAAGCAACATCGCGCCGCACCGTAAAATGGGGAACCTCGGGATTCGTGCCCCAAAAATCCCAAAACTCTGCAGGAAGATCAAGCACTTAGAGGTGAAAAACTTAGCTTAAGGGAGCTCGGGCAGAGGAGGTGTGGTTTGGGAGAAAAAGCCCCAAAACAGAGGCTCGGGCTGCCTTTAAATAGGCTGAGGAAAACAATTGGGATAATTCCCATTAAGTCCGGATTTTCGGGCGCCCGGAAATTTCCGGGCGCGCACAGTGCGGCCCGGCCCACCACTTTCGGGCGCGCACAGTGCGGCCCGGTCCACCACACAGTCCAGTCCACTACTCCCCCGGGCCCTCACTGCACCCGGTGCACCTGCGCCCGCGAATGGCGACGCGACACGTGGCCCGGCAACCCGTGCACCACGCACGTCGCGCCGTGGACCGCGCACGTCGCGGCTGACCCGGGCCGTACGGCCACCTGCCCCGCCGTACGGCCACCTGCCCCGGTCACCCACTCCACCGGTTGCGTGGACCGGGAGCACAACACCGAACCAATCACCTCACGCCACGTGTCCACCCGGTCTACCGTGCACCCGGGCCCAAATTCAGTGGACCGCGCCTGCTGAACCGGCCAACCGGAGAGCGCCACGTGGCCCACCCCCGGTGCACGACCTCCACGGTGGACCGCGCGCCTGCCCGCGCGCTCAGCCGCCTGCCCGCGCCCTCAGCCGCCTGCCCGCGGCCGCCAAACGCCTGCCCGAGGCTGCGCCGCCGCCCGCCGACGCTGCCCGCCGCCGCCGGCCGCCGCCGGCGATCGCCGGAAATACTGTTCCGGCATGAACAGTACCCGCAAGCTCAAAAACAGTAAGTAATTAGCCCATCTTGACCGTTTTCGCGCGCTGATTCCAAATCCGGCGTCCATTTTGCCAAATTCCAATCCTATAATTTGCCGGAGGCTCCCGGAAAGGTATTTTTAATCCGAATTCCGCGCCGAGCCTAAATTTGATATCCACTCCTCGCGTAAACTGTTCTAAACATCCGATGGGGTCCCCCGATTACCTACGAGATCCATTTTAAGCCCCGAGTCCATCTCTTGTGTCCAAACTGGCGCGCGAACACCGCCGACATGCCACGTAGGCTTCGAGAAGCTGCTGGTCACACTGTAGAAGCCCTGCAAAGATCCGGGTCACCACATCCTCCCCCACTAAAAGAAAGTTTCATCCTCGAAACTAAGGCAACTCCCAAGGAGTCCCAGAAACCAGGGGTCAATACTCAACACCGCCGTCTCCAGCTCCCAAGTCACCTATCACTCCCCGTGATTACTCCTCAGCAACAACAACAGCAACAACCAGTACGGCATAGCCCGATTGCGCAATTCCCTCACCTCACGAGTCGGAATTCGCAACGGCGTCCCTCGTACTCCAAACTCTCACAGACCCCAAAAGGAACGAGTCAAACACGGGCGAGGGGTCCAAAACATGACACTCCAGAGCTGAGACGCAGAAAAACCTCAAAAACTCCAACAAAAGGCGGGGGGAAAAGGAACAAACAGCCTGAGTAACACGCTCAAAAATCACTCCCAAGAGCCAGCTCAACCAAAGCGACCCGAATCACATCCACACAAACACCTGCACAGAAAAGGGGCCCAAACAAGCAGGGGTTCACACTCGGTCGCCCTCAACACTTAACCACCTAAGTGGATTGCTCAGCCGCAGCCTCTCATCAAAAGGGATCTTCAGGGACTCAACTCAAACCCTGCACACAAGGATGGCCCCACACAGTGCCAGCTATGGAACCGTCAAACTCGACTCCCAAATAGCTCTTCTGCTCCAGGCATCCGCCACCACAGTGGCTCTGTCGGGGTGATACTGGATGCTCACAAAATCCAATGGTGGCTCTACAGCCACTACGGGAGGTATCACTATAACTCACAAATCCATCTCCCACCACTGACTAGGTTAGAATCGGCGCTGGTACCAATCTCATCACCCGGTCATCAAGCTCTGCTGGCACTATCCGGTCCAAAAACTCCTCACCCCAACAATGACCGTCGATCTCGGCCAGTCTTAAATAGCATCCACTTTGGCCGAATTTCCACCGCCGCCCCTTCGGCTAGAAGAAGTAATCTAGGAAGATATGCTCTCGAAGCTAAAACTTGCACCACAACGACATGGCAAAAAGCTTCTTCCCCACAGATCTTGTCACACCATATACAAATGCTGCACAAGCTCTAAACACTCAGGGAGGGGGTAAAACCAAAATATTCCTGGAGGATGCCGCTATCAAACCGTTCAAGGCCAACTGAAACACAGAATTCCTCAATCTAGAGGCAACAGGGCATTAGTCAATCCATTGGCTTCACTGTACTCGTAATGCCCCTACTGTGTCCTGAACACCATCTAGACAATGCCCTCAGCTGAAATTCCAAATTGGCGCAGGCATCAAACAATAACTGCCGGAATATAGCTCCTTCAAAAGGTTCTAAATAATACCTGGACCTGCCTGAACTCCAATCCCAAAGGGCTCTCACCGTCGTGTATCAACGACGTGGCACTAGGTCAAACAGACCCTCTATCCAACAGATCCCTGCACCGGTGCGATCAACTCTCCCAGCTCTTACCGATAATCCAAGTGGTGCTACTGAGGTTGGCGCGGTTTCCAGAACCACGTCAACCGCAATCAAACTCTCCCTAACAGGCGGCATAATCATCAACTCGAGTGGACTCACACCCGGGATTTCGCAGCAATAGAAATATCCTTTGGTCTCGGCGCCACCATAAGCTCCTCTCACACAGTCGCTAAACCCTGTGTGCTCGAACAATCTCCCCATAACAAGCCTCCTTTGTCTGCCTCGCAAAAGTCACAATCAGCACCCTCTCTGCACTTAACCATCCAGTGGTGCCGTGCCAACCAATCCCAAGCACTGGGTCAAAACATCGAACTGCCACCCATATCAAGAGGTTTGCTGGTTGTAGCACTCGAGAAATTCAGGTATGGTTGCGAGCGAGGAAGCAGATCTAAACCTTAGTGACTTGCATACCGGTGCGCGTATTGCACAGTTTACGGAGCACTATGTCTGCCTTTCGGATCCGAGTCTGATCTCGAAAATCTGAAACCACTAGTGCGACCGTCTCGTCGAACCGATTGAAAATTATATAAACTGATTTTCGATCCGATGGTCGGATTGTGCACAAATCAGTGAAGAAGCTTGTGGGGTCCACGACTTAAGTCGTGAATAGTAACCTCCTGATTTAATTCCCCACCGAGCGAACGTTAGCCGATTCACTGTCTGGAGTCCGAATCTAGCGATTCGGGTAGTCGATTTGAATGGCACCGCCGTTCTGAGCACAATGGCACTGACGGAATTCGCGTTTAGTGATCCGGGTGCATCGAAGTGCGTGCGGCATACTGCAACTTACAGAACTTTATGGCCCGAGATTTTATTCGAGAGCTGAATCAAGCAAGCAAATACGCTACTCGATAGGTTTCGACGAGCCGGACGTCGTGGCGAAGTCGGTTTCGCAATTTGACGAACCGTTCGTCTCGAAATGTGTGAAATACGCCAGAAAAGCGGGTATTTTCGCATTAAGCTTTCACTAATCATCAACATGACTATTTGATTAATACCATTGTCATACTGTGAATAATTCACTTGCAATTTCCATAAAATCCTCATTGTTAAACTTACCGATCAATCCCAGCTATTGTACCATTCACCAGCATGCAATGCTAACATATGAAAATTTAGAGAACCGTCCGCCGGTTCCGGGAATAAGGCACCCACCTGAAAAGCTGACTGTCCAAAGCCCAACAGCTGAAAACACCAAATAACTCTAATCCCTTGCTCCAATAAGTTCAGCACACCCGTAACACTCCTGGCACAATACAAAGTCCACTAATTATACTAGGCTCCCAAATATAGCACTTAAAACCACATACAACCTCGAATTCTGAACTGTTATATTATCACCTGCAGATAGTGCCCAGAAAATTCCAATAAAAATATCACAGCAATCCTTGCGTCGATAGCTTCGAAACGGTACCTTGCACGCCCAAATCGGAGTTCGGTAAGTCAAGATAAAAATTCGGCAAGGGGGTACACTCATACAAAAATCTGTATTAAAACTGTACACTGTTCACTGAGAAAACAGTAATTTTCACCTCTGATGAAATCTCAGAAAAATCCAAGAAAAATACGAGCGCGTTCCTTGCGATCTGTAGATGAAAAAGTTGTATAAGCTCGTTTCCGGCTGACGCTTGTGCGCAAAGATATGGCCAAAACACCTCGATGCTGTCCCACAAAGCCAAACAGAAAAAGGGTCACAGTGTTGCCTCGGGATCCGTGCCAAAAACTCGCAACGGGAAAGCGCGATCAATACGAAAGATGAAGCCCTACCTCTTAGGAGTCTGTCGGCGCAAGAATCACAGAAAAAGGAGCTCGGGGTAGCCCAGGGGAGCCAAAACACTGTCGCTGCGCCGAAGAAGAACACTAGAAAGCAACATCGCGCCGCACCGTAAAATGGGGAACCTCGGGATTCGTGCCCCCAAAAATCCCAAAACTCTGCAGGAAGATCAAGCACTTAGAGGTGAAAAACTTAGCTTAAGGGAGCTCGGGCAGAGGAGGTGTGGTTTGGGAGAAAAAGCCCCAAAACAGAGGCTCGGGCTGCCTTTAAATAGGCTGAGGAAAACAATTGGGATAATTCCCATTAAGTCCGGATTTTCGGGCGCCCGGAAATTTCCGGGCGCGCACAGTGCGGCCCGGCCCACCACTTTCGGGCGCGCACAGTGCGGCCCGGTCCACCACACAGTCCAGTCCACTACTCCCCCGGGCCCCCACTGCACCCGGTGCACCTGCGCCCGCGAATGGCGACGCGACACGTGGCCCGGCAACCCGTGCACCACGCACGTCGCGCCGTGGACCGCGCACGTCGCGGCTGACCCGGGCCGTACGGCCACCTGCCCCGCCGTACGGCCACCTGCCCCGGTCACCCACTCCACCGGTTGCGTGGACCGGGAGCACAACACCGAACCAATCACCTCACGCCACGTGTCCACCCGGTCTACCGTGCACCCGGGCCCAAATTCAGTGGACCGCGCCTGCTGAACCGGCCAACCGGAGAGCGCCACGTGGCCCGCCCCCGGTGCACGACCTCCGCGGTGGACCGCGCGCCTGCCCGCGCGCTCAGCCGCCTGCCCGCGCCCTCAGCCGCCTGCCCGCGGCCGCCAAACGCCTGCCCGAGGCTGCGCCGCCGCCCGCCGACGCTGCCCGCCGCCGCCGGCCGCCGCCGGCGATCGCCGGAAATACTGTTCCGACATGAACAGTACCCGCAAGCTCAAAAACAGTAAGTAATTAGCCCATCTTGACCGTTTTCGCGCGCTGATTCCAAATCCGGCGTCCATTTTGCCAAATTCCAATCCTATAATTTGCCGGAGGCTCCCGGAAAGGTATTTTTAATCCGAATTCCGCGCCGAGCCTAAATTTGATATCCACTCCTCGCGTAAACTGTTCTAAACATCCGATGGGGTCCCCCGATTACCTACGAGATCCATTTTAAGCCCCGAGTCCATCTCTTGTGTCCAAACTGGCGCGCGAACACCGCCGACATGCCACGTAGGCTTCCAGAAGCTGCTGGTCACACTGTAGAAGCCCTGCAAAGATCCGGGTCACCACAGCGCGCGCCGCGCAAAACAGTGCGCAGCGCTGCCGTTGCCGCTGTCCGCACAGCGTCGCCAGCCACAAGCCGCGCAGCGCCCCGGGCCGCAGCGCGCGCCTGCTGCGCGCCACGCGCGCTTGCTGCTCGCCGCCGCGCCTCCCTGCTGCGGTTGCATGCCAACCGAGGACAACCACCACCTCCACACCAAAAACCAACAACAACTAACCTCCAAAATCCCAAACCAAACTTGATCCATAAAAACAAAACATCAACCCAGTCTCCAAAAAGAACGGAAAAGATTACCTTAGAGATCAACGCGCACGCCCCCGCTCGCCGCACTCTCCGCTCGGCGCCACGGCTCCTAGCAGGGAGTTCCACCATCTAAACTCATCCATCATTTCTCTTTTTTTCCTTCTATTCTTCTTCATCTTCCTGCTTCTTTACTCCCTTTTTCTCTTCCTCTGATACAATCCATTTCCTCTGTTTTGTGAGGTTGAGGGTGAAGGTGACATGGCGAGGAGGCTAATTAAGTAGGTGGCTTAATTAAGGTGTGGTGGTGGGTGGGCAACATTTAATGCACCACCAAAATATCTCCCAGAACATAACTCAAGCATTCCCTTTTTTATTTTAAAACTAAATTCAAATTCTCCAATCCTCACAGGTTACAAGCCATAATTAGCAAAATTAATTAACAATTTAATTAACCCAAATTTAGGCCAACTCTAAGTCACTTTGTCTTCGGGGTCTCCGCACCGGCCCGAAACCTCCCGAACCCCGATGTAATCTGAAAATACACCTGTCCACAATTTTTTCTCCTCAAAAAGCTCAACCGTTGAGTCGGGGTGCTCCATCCAAAAACCGGCTCCCAAAATTGCCAGTTCCGACTCACTTTTCGCTTTCGGATCCTCCGCGTCAGTCCGGAACCTCCCGAACTTCGCTGTAATCTAAAAATGTACCTGTTCCCAGTGTTCCCAAATTTTCTGTACACCACGGTTGAGTCGGGGCTTTCCCAAAAATCAGTCCTCAATCGGCGCACAATGCCCGGAAAAACCCCGAATCAAGCTGGGGCTTCCGCGTAGATCCGAATCAACCCGACATCATCTGTAAACTCACAAGCAACATGCCCGAGGCAATTTATCCACACCACGCCATCTCACGAGGTCGGTGCGCTATCCGAAATTCCGGTATTCTACAGCACGGTTGCACGAGTTTTGGCTCTTATAGTCAAGCATACTCTGTTTGAGCGGATCCTGGAGGGGCAAAAGACGGATGCACAACTGCAGTTGTGCGGGGCATGTTCACATCAGATCAGGAGGGCGACTTTTCGGTTGAAGCAGACAACTCTCTATGGTTCCGAGGACGAATATATGTACCCGACCAGACGGGTATGAAGGAGGAAATTTTAGCGGAGGCACACTATTCCCCTTACACAATACATCCAAGGGGATCAAACGGTTCGGTTTGCGGGGCAAGTTGAGCCACGGTTCGTTGGACCATTTGAGATCTTGGAGCGTATCGGTCCGGTAGCCTACCGGTTGGCTCTGCCACCAAATTTTCAATCGGGTGCACGATGTCTTTCGCGTGTCAATGCTTCGGGAGTACTTTTCTGACCCGTCGCACATCATCAATGCTTCGGCAATTGAGCTTCGAGATGTTTTGAGCTTTGATAAGACTCCGGTGCGGATCTTGGTGCGTAAAGACAAGAGCTTGCGCAATCGATCGATTCCCTATATAAAAGTACAATGGGAGAATCACGAGGAACGCAAAGCCAATTGGGAGCGCAAGTCAGACATGCTTGAGCGTTTTCCTCATTTATTTGATTCTTAGTGTATTTAAGTTTCGGGGAGGAAACTTTTTATAAGGTGTGAGGACCCAAATTCCCACTTATGAGATTTCTGTCGGTTTAGTGGCCTTTGGGAGTGTTTGTGCGCGTGTCGGGCCCAAGAAATGGATTTGTGGTGCAATTTGGGATTTAGTTGCATCACTGGAGGCCTGCGTTGGACTTTGGGCTTAAAAGGAGATCCCGTGGGAAATTGGAGGACCCGTCGAGTGTTTAGAAGTGATTTCGCGCGACACGGATGTCAAATTCGGACTCCGGGCGAAGTTTGGATAAAAGATCACCTCTCCGGTTGCCTTCGGGAATTTTTAGAGTTGGAATTTGGCAAATCGGACTTCAGAATTGGACTCGGCGCGGAAATCGGATCAAGTTGGCTATCCGGGGGCATTCGGCAAATTTTTGGTTGAGAATTTGGCGAAATGGACATCGTTTTTGGATTCAGCGCGCGAAATCGTTGAGAATGGACTATTTATTTGTTTGATTTGGAGCCCGGATGAAGTGCGCGTTTTTCGAGACGACGCGGCACGAATCCCGAGGCGTGGCGGTGCGGCACGGATCCTGAGGCGGCTCGAGGGCGCGGCGCGCTGCGCAATGTGCGCAGCTGGCGCGCGTTGGGACCGCGCGCCTGCGCGGGTCAGCACAGGGGCCTCCACGTGGCGGCCCCCCGTTGGCGCCCGCGCGGGCGGGAGGGGGCGCGCGCCCGTGTGGCGCGCGTGGTGTCCCGTGCCTGCGCGGGGCACAGTGTCACGCGCCCGTGTGGCGCGCAGCCTGCGCGCCCGCGTGGCGCGATTGGGTGCGCGCCACGTGGCGGCGAGGCGCGTGCGTGGACCCGGTGCACGCGCCCCGGCCTGGTGGACCGCGAGCGGTGGCCCCCCATTGGCCGGTGCACCATGGACCGATGCACCGTGGACCATCCCTTTCTCCTCCTCCTATTCCTCTTCTTCTTCTTTCTCTCCCGCACGTCATTCCTCCTCTTCTTTTCTTTCTTCTTCAACCGTGCGAGAGGGAGAGTGAGGGAGGAGATGGTGGGAAGTGCAGCGTGGCGTTGTGGGCCTCGTGGAGCGCGCGAGTTTTTTTCCAACGGAGCAGTTGGACGGCGCGACGCGTCGAGGTAGGACCCGCACTTGTTTTTGCGGTGTTTTGGCACAGTTTTAGAGCGATCTTTTGGACAGTGATTGACCCTCTTGCTCTTATTTGTGTTAGGGACCGTGTTTTACTGCATGTTTTGCGTGCGGTCCCCGACGCCGTGCACCGTTTTGCGTACGGACTTCGTTTTGCATGCGGACTCCGGCACGGTGCATCGTTTTGCGTGCGGTCCCCGACGGCGTGCTCCGTTTTGCGTGCGGACTCCGTTTTGCGTGCGAATTCTGGCACCGTGCACCGTTTTGCGTGCGGTCCCTGACGACGTGCTCCGTTTTGCGTGCGGACTCCGTTTTGCGTGCGGATTCTGGCACCGTGCTCTATTTTGCGTGCGGACTTCGGCACCGTGCACCGTTTTGCGTGCGGATTCTGGCTTCGTGCTCCGTTTTGCGTACGGACTCCGACGGCAGGCATCGTTTTGCGTGCGGATTGCGTGGAGGCCAATTGGAAGTGTCTACGAGCAATTGGTGGCAAATCGAGGTGGGCGGCCTTATCTCCAAGTTTTATGGACTGTACAGTAAATCTACTGATGTAGGACTATGCATGATAGCTTATTTTCTTGTGTAGCATGCTAGATTATAGGAATTGTTATTCCTTTTATCATCTGTTAATATAGTTATTTTGGAACTTGGCCTAGCACCCCCGTCATATGTTGCATGTGTAACCAGACCAGTAGAAAACCCTCACGAGGGCTAGGGTTATTTATGTTTAGACACCCACACTATTTTTCTATTCCTGGATATAGTGTTATCCTCGCCCGGGTAGTGGGCCGAGAGGTCGGGACTTTCTTTTAGTGTGGATTGCTTTTGCACTCGTGCTTGGGAGCAGAGTGGAGTCTGGTAGTTGTAGTGGGTTGCTTATCTGTGCCGGGAGCCGTTTGGGTAAACGGTAGTCCCGGGAGGTCTTGTATCCCTGTTGTGCTGTCGTGGGAGGGAGCCGTTGAGCAGACGGTAGTCCCGGGCCGTCGAGTATTTTCCGGTCAGTGTTGTTGGGAACCGTTGTGGTTGACGGTGGTCCCAGGTCGTTGAGCGTTGTCCGACCAGTATTGTTAGCCTGAGTTGTGGGTCGTTCCTGGCTGTGTAGTACCTCCAGCCAGTGTGCTTTGTGCTGCGAGCTGTTGGAGAGGCTAGTGTCTCGTGTTTCGTGTGAGCTGATCAGCTGAGTCGTCGGGAGTGCTCCAACTGTTGTGCGAGATATTTGGGGATCTTGAGTCCTACCGTTCTGAGAGTGAGCGTGGATCTTGACTATAGCCTGCTTATGCCAATGTTTGATACTCTATGCCGCGCCGTTTTCCTCAGTTGGAGTCGCGTCCCTGAGATGCCGCTGTGGATACGATGGTTGGCCTGTTGAGGCAGTTTTCCGCATTGGATGCAACGATGGGCCTGTTGAGGCAGTTTTGCGCGAGGGGTGAGTTAGTCGGACAGGAGGTGGATGTGTGGTAGTGGGCAGGTGCGTTCCTAGTCGACAGGCTGTAGTAGCCGCTGGTTTAAAATGTTTTTGGGTCTACTTTTGGTTTCTTAATTTCGCAATTCGTTTCGGGGGGGGGGGGGGGCGGAAGGTGATCTAATAATTCCTTGTTTCCGGGCAGACCGTCGGGGCTCGCGGGTATTTTTAGTCAATAAAGCTCGTGAAACGGAGAACGGCGGCGCAATCGGTTTTGAATTCCGACGCCGGAATCTCCCGGAATAAATTCCGGAAGGTGGCTAGCGGTTCAGGTGGTCAGCGCGGTTGTCACGCCCCGGGGTCGAAACTGCGACCCGGGCCCGCCAACAGATCCGCCACCTATGCCAACCTGCATAGGCGAAGCGTCCTACCTGCAAGAAAAGTGCTACAACTAAACAGATATCAGAGCTAAGATAAAAATCTGCTGTAACTAAAATCAATCACTGTACAGCTGGAAATAAACAACACTGTCTGCCTCCCAAAAATAATAATAATACAAATCCTCAAGTACAAGCTCTAAACCCAACTGGGAGGTAACTCCAATAAATATACAACAGTGTACAGTCTCTCGATACAAAATATCCTCACTACAAGTCTCTCAAAAGAGGAAAAGAAACCGCTAATCTACTGATGATCTCCTCAGAAGGGTACCGCTACTCTCCAACGCCGGGTAGGGATCTAGCTCGCGACTCCCTCGCCACGATCAACAACCGCAGAGTCGGCAACACCTGCTAAGACTCTGCAAAACAAAGAAGAGGAGAGAAAAGGGGGGAAAACCCCCAAAGGGTGTGAGAACTACTCCAAAAAGGGAGTTCTCAGTGGGTACCACCGCCAGACCCGACGGTCTGCCCACCAAGTCCTCAAGAGACAAAAACTAACCCAAGTCATAAGACTGAAATGAGTAAGCTGGAAACTCGCAACAGCTACCCTGCCCCTAACTAAAGGCTAAAAGGGGGAGAACCAAACAGTGGTATGCAACCCCTAGCACAAGAAGTGCACCACCGACCCAATCGAACTGACTGCCACATCTGGTCCAGTCAAACCTGCGCCCACCTACAACCACCTCCCGCTGACGGGCAGGAATTACGTAGGGCGTCCAAACGGACAAGCTCGCTATCGAGGAGAGAAACATGCAGGCTATGGTCAAAATCCACGCTCTCCCTCAGAACGGATAGAATCAAGATGCTCAACCTCCCACACAGCGGTCAAAGTACTCGCAACAACACGGGACCACCGTCAACCAGACGGCCCTCAACAATACTAGCACTTATCTAAACTCAACTACCGGTCTGCACTCGGCCCCCAGGCACGAGTGTAACAATAAAAGTATCTGACCGAAATAAACCCAATCAAATGAACCGGTATGACACCCGGTACTGCCTGCTCTGCTGTCGAACTCAGTAACTGATCGGCACACGGCTCGATCTCAAGATAGGTAACGGACCGGCACACGGCTCGGTCAAAAATATAAGTAACAGACCGGCACACGGCTCGGTCAAGCCTACCTCCGGAGTGGCACTCGAGGGGAGCGACCCACACGAGTAAAGTACATCTCAGTAACAAGTATCTCTGTCAAGTGTCTCAATGTAGCAGGACTGGATCACGACTCTGATCAAAGTGGGAAAGCTCAACCGCTAAGGAAAGACCCGACCTCAATCGGATGCACTAAACGATAAGTGGGAAACTCCATCCACTAAAGAAACTGATACCCAATCAGGTGCATAGAGAAACATCCGGTCAACCGCCCAATATCCGCGGTTGCCGCAAAGCCCCGCAACTAAACCAACCTGTCCCAGACACGAAGTCCCGACTACTCTACCCAGACCCCCTGCTCGAACCCGAGCAACACTGACCACCTGACTAACAAGAAGGAGAAAGGAAAAGCATGGTTTCTCCTAAGTCAAGTTCCAATAAGTAGTGCAGCAGTAAAAGATGGCCTAACTACATGACCATACAAGCATGCAAATGTCCTCAAGGAAATAAAGGGGGTAAAGCATAATAATAGTTCCTTTAGGAATAAACAACATGCCGGAATCTCAAAACTAGACCTGTCCACAACTCAGGGTTCATTAACAGAAAGATCATGATAACTCCTCAGAGTACAAATCCGCACATAGCTACGAAATCCTGTCCCAACGCATAATCCAACCACATGAAAGGCTATGTGCTAACATGGCATGTTATATAATCTCATAGGGTAACATTATCCTAGGTAAGCTTACCCTAGTCATCATATAGATGTCCAAGTCATGCAAGTCCTCAGTATACCTCATAAATACTATTCTTGCAATCATTTATTCCGATATCAATAACAAGCTTACCTACTTACCAATATAAACTATGTACCCTACACATGCATGCATCAGTCATAGAGGGGTGACATCCCCACAAGTGGACTTATACTTGCCACAGCATAAACATTGCCTTAAACAATTACTGAAAATAAGCTCACCCACCTGAAGCGCTTAACCCAAGGCAAACCTGAAGTCGGTGAAGTGGGTAGACGCCCGCGGTCCAAAATCTGCCAACATAACACCCACGGTACAAGTCGCGAAAGCCTCGGCTTCAAACAGCTGAAAACACCCCTGAGTACAACAATAAGGCTTAACATTACACTTTTAATCCCAAAATTAACCAAACATACACCATCTGAAAATCAGGCCCAAAGCCGCGCATATTTCACCTGCTGCAAGTGCCCAGAAAAATCCAATAAAAATACCACAGTAATCCTCGCGTCGATACCTTCGAAACGAGTACTTGCACGTCCAATTCCGAGCTTCCTACACTGAGAAACAATTCGGACAAGGGAACCACCCCGAATCAAACTACACTCAAAAACTGTAGCAACAATTACTGTTCACAAATAATCTTCACCTTCGAGAAATATTCAGAAAATTCTAAGAAAATTAGGGCATAATCCTCGTGATGTGTAGATGCAAATCGCCTCTTGAATCGCCCCAATCCGATGCCTGTGCGCGAAGATATCACCAAAACACCGCGCCGCTGTCCCAGAACTCCGCCCAGAAAAAGGGGTTACAAGATGATCCGAAAGACCCATGAAAAGCTCGGAATGGGAAAAACCAGTAAACATGGGAAACATAGCCCTACCTGTCGTGAAGCCAACGGCGCAAGAATCACTGAAAAAGGTGCTCGGGGTAAGCCAGGGGAGTCCTCGCACCAAAACGCGACGAAGAAGACCACAAACGAACGAGCGTCGCGCCGCGCCGTAAAAATAGAAACCTCGATAAGCGTGCCACCAAAAAACCCAAAACTTTGTAGAAAGATGCAGCCAAACACGAGGATCAACTTTGCTGAAGGCACCCCGGCGAGAAGAGGCTCGGAAATGGCGGAAAAAGGGGAAGAAAGGGAGCTCGGATCGCTATTTATAGGCAGCTGAAACAATAGGGAAAATACCGGATATGTCCGGATTTCCGGGCGCTGGGAATTTTCGGGCGCGCACTGTAGCAGCCCGAAATCCCCGCGCCCGAACACTGTAGCCGCCCGAATCCCTCCTGGGCCGCCACGTCGCCCGCCAAACAGCGGACAGCAACCCCAGCCGCTCCCCGCGCGACACGTCGCGCCCCCCAGACGCCGACATGTGTCCTCCCCAAGCGCGGGAATCCGCCCGACCGCGCCCACGTGCGCCTGACGCCGCCGCCTGCCACCCTGCCGCGCACAGTAGACCCGCCAATCGGAGAACGCCACGTGTCATGCCACTGCCTAGTGAACCCGGTGCACGAAATCGTGTGGACCGCACCAATGCAAACCTGCCACGTGTCCAAGCCCGGTGCACCGTAAACCATGAGCCATCCCGAATACTGCGTAGACCAACCGCTGTGAACCCACCTCTAAGATGCTGCCACGTGTCACCCCCGGTCCACCGTGCGCCCCGCACTCCCCCGTAGACCGCGCCCCGCGGACCGGCCCACTCCCGAGCCGCCACGCGTCCAGCCCCCGGTGCACGCCTGCCGCGTGGACCGGGCGGCCTGCGCCTCCGTCCGCCGCGCCGCCTGCGGCCGCTCCGCCGCTGCCGCCGCCGCCGGAAACACTGTTCCGGCGTGAACAGTGTCCAGAGTCCAAAAATAACAAGTGGGTAGTCCGTTTTAACCGTTTTCGCGCGCTGAATCCAAATTTGATGTCCAATTTGCCAAATTCCAACTCTAAAAATTGCCGAAGGCATCCGGGAAGATGTTCCTTGATCCAAACTTCGCGCTGGGTCCAATTTAAATATCCTTGGCGCGCGAAACCACTTCTGGAGCTCCGACGGAGTCCACCAATCACCCACGTGATCCATTTAATACACTGAGCCCAACGCGAATGTCCAAATGGGGCACAAATCCCACCAACACGCCACATAGGCCTCCGGGAGCTGTAGATGATCCAGTAATCTCGTCGTGGGGATCCAGGTCCTCACATCCTCCCCCACTAAGAAAAGTTTCGTCCTCGAAACTAGCTCAAATCCCCCAAGGGTCCCACATACCACGGGTAGGTATTCATCAATAACGCCTCCAGCTCCCGAAACATCACTCACTCCCCGTGATTACTTCCCAACAACAACAACAACAAGTACGGCATGGCCCGACATGCGATTTCCTCATCTCTCGAGCCAGAAATCGCAACGGGCGTCCCTCGTACTCCAACAATCACCGATCTCAGAAGGGGCAAGTCGATCACGGGCGAGGGATCCAAAAGCAACATACTCCAGAGCTGAGACGTGAAACAGCACAGAGGCCCCCCCCCTCAAGAGCCGGGGGAAACAGAATAATCAACAGCGCAACACGCCCCAAACCACCTCCTGGTGTCTACTCAACCAGGATCACCCGAAGTATACCCACAGGTTCATCCTATGAGGAAAAAGATCCAATAAGCTGGGTCTTCACTCGGTTACTTCCGATCCAAAACCACCCGAGTGGCCTACTCAACCACGAGCTACCCTCAAAAGGGATCCTCAAGAGACACAATCTCAAGCCACGGTTGGACACTCAACAAGCCAACATAACTCCAACAGACCCACAGGTCGAAAAGATGCCCTGACGGGGACCAAACCGTCAGTGAACGGGAGGGAAAACTGGCTCGAAAGGCGATCATAAGGCGGAGGCTCAAACTCGCGGTCAAAAGTCCCAAACCAGCAACAACGATCCGCAAAAATCCCACTCAAGATGCTGAGTAATCAGAACTGATAGCCAAGCAGGCATGGCCTACGCCCAGGTAGAACAATCCAAGCTAGAAATAAAGGACGTACTGAAGGCTCAACCGTGGAATCCAAGCTGCCTGCAAAACAGCGGTTCATCCTGCCACAACACTCATAGGGTTGGACAAAAGAAGTGTGGACCGAAGATCCACCCACGGTAACTCTACCGCCATAATGGGAGGCATCACTAAAACACACAATTCCATCTCCCAACACAGGAAACACTAGCATTGGCGCTAATACCAGTCACATTATCCATTGGCCATGCTCTCTTGGCACCGCCAAGTCTAGAAGCTTCTCACCTCAAGAATGAAAGTTGGTCTCAGTCAACTTGAATAACATCCACTTGGTCGGGTTCCACCGCCGTCCCTACGGCTCGAACAAAGCGACCCAAGAAGGTATGCTTCTGCAGCTACAACTTGTACCTCCATAATTTGGCATATCGCTTCATCCACACGGGCATGGTAGCACAACCACAAAGTGCTCCTAGTACTCCAAGTCACTCTGGGAGTAAATCAAAATATCCACGGAAAACACCACTCCCAGTCCGTCCAAGTACAACTGGGACCTACTATTCCACAGATCTTGAAGTCCACAGGGCAATCGTCATTCCATTGGGCCTCACTAACAACTCATAATGCCCCCACCGCGTCCACAACGCCACCTAGGCGAAGTCCTCAGCTGTCTAACTCCAAGTGGGCACTCGGATCATACACCAACTGCCGGAGTACAACTCCATCATAAGGTCCTAGATACCATAAAAGGACCCTCACATTCGTGTATCAACGATGTGGCATCACCACCGTATACCAACGGCGTGGCACTAGGTCAAACAGACCCCTCGATCCATCGGCCCCTGCAGCAGTGCCATCGGGTCTCTCTCAGCTCTACCGGCGATATCCAATGAGGTGCTGTCCAGGGTGGTGCGGTTCCTCGAACCACATCAAACACACTCTCTATCTCCCTAACCGGCGGCATTACCAACAACTAAGGTGAAATCACACTCGGGACCTCATAGAAACAGAGATATCCCTGAGTCCCGGTGCCGCCGTAAGCACCTCTCACTCTCCCGCTAAAACCAGAGTGCTCTGACAACCTCAACGAGCAAGCCTCCAATTGCCCGCCTTGCCGAAGATCGAAGTCCTCTCTTGCCGCAGTCAAACATCCTGTGGCATAGTGCCCAACCATCTCAAGCGTAAGGTCAAAACACCTAATTGCTATAATTTCCAATAATTCTGCCGGCATCTCGCGGTCTCGGCCGCACTGGACATGATCCAAAAGCCTCCTCCATGTGCATAACAACAACAGGAACCTGCACCTCTAGTGCATGCGATAACAAATCTGCCTCTAACCCATGTAAGAGTGGAACACGCTCTAACTCCGACTACCGTGGTGAAATCCCACCTGCGACACTCAATCCACTACCGTGGCGCCCTCCAACCGGGCGGCCCAGATTCATCCGCTCAAAGCAAGTGGTTGTCGCTCAATCTGCCTGAAAATCAGGGCTATCACTAGGAAGCACGACCTCTGTCTCTGATCACATTGAGGCGACGAATAAGGTCCTCCGCGGATAACAAATCCACGCTTCCGCTGCGCCACTCAAATAAAATACTCATGTCGCCTTCGGGGTCCACCCGACCTCTGACATCTCGGGAATTCGTCACCCAAGAAAAGAAAATTAGTCATGCCCCTGCCGGCCGATCTGTCCTCCATCACCCGGCGCCAAGCGCCAAAATCCAGAACTCACCCCTGGCGGCAGATCCCTATCCAAGGGAACTGCAATGCCGCGCTCCATACACGGTGCCTGCTCCAGCGAGGCGTCTAAATCCACAATGAAGGGACCGAATGACAGGAAGGTGTCCTGGCACAATCCACTCCCAATCTCATATATCCTATGCGCCTCGTCCCTCGAATCTGGAGCGCGCAGTTCGACAACTGCATACACTCTCAAGCACTGGGAGGCTCTCAATTAATTACTCCATCACCACCAGCCGCGACTCTGCCTTCAAAGGCTCCACACTCAATCTTACGAGTCGGGGTGGTTCATCTGCCAAACATGGCTCCATAGGTCGCTCATGTCCCACGGCTCACCAGCCGACAACCATCCACCCTGCCTCGGTGCCTCGACACTAAACCTTGGCACAGAGGGGGCTACTCAGTGCTCCGGCAACTTTGTCATCAAGACCGGCTGCTCCCTCAGCCGCTGACAAGCCTCTGACAATCCTGTCATCTGGGTCCGGGGTTCTCTGACCTCAATCCGGGTATCCGGCCCAGAACCAACTGCTCAAGCTCAACTGCCATGACAGGATGCACACGGGTCAAAACCCAGCGTCGGGGAGACACCGCTCGCCACGACGAAACAACAAAACAACACACAACAACACTCGACCCAATCCAGCGAAAGTCTAAAGCATGTCACCCATTCCACAGCATTATGTTGTCTGCAGCCAACATAATTACTTAGGAGAATAAACATGCCAATCACTCCTCCCGTCCCTTGGGAGAGGTATAAAACTCAATCAGGACTCTCGCAAAATCACGACTCTCACAAAGTCAACCAAGGGTCAAACCATAAGCCTAGGGTTTCTAAGTCCACCATGACCTACAACCTAGGCTCTGATACCACTCTAATCTGTCACGCCCCGGGGTCGAAACTGCGACCCCGGGCCCGCCAACAGATCCGCCACCTATGCCAACCTGCATAGGCGAAGCGTCCTACCTGCAAGAAAAGTGCTACAACTAAACAGATATCAGAGCTAAGATAAAAATCTGCTGTAACTAAAATCAATCACTGTACAGCTGGAAATAAACAACACTGTCTGCCTCCCAAAAATAATAATAATACAAATCCTCAAGTACAAGCTCTAAACCCAACTGGGAGGTAACTCCAATAAATATACAACAGTGTACAGTCTCTCGATACAAAATATCCTCACTACAAGTCTCTCAAAAGAGGAAAAGAAACCGCTAATCTACTGATGATCTCCTCAGAAGGGTACCGCTACTCTCCAACGCCGGGTAGGGATCTAGCTCGCGACTCCCTCGCCACGATCAACAACCGCAGAGTCGGCAACACCTGCTAAGACTCTGCAAAACAAAGAAGAGGAGAGAAAAGGGGGGAAAACCCCCAAAGGGTGTGAGAACTACTCCAAAAAGGGAGTTCTCAGTGGGTACCACCGCCAGACCCGACGGTCTGCCCACCAAGTCCTCAAGAGACAAAAACTAACCCAAGTCATAAGACTGAAATGAGTAAGCTGGAAACTCGCAACAGCTACCCTGCCCCTAACTAAAGGCTAAAAGGGGGAGAACCAAACAGTGGTATGCAACCCCTAGCACAAGAAGTGCACCACCGACCCAATCGAACTGACTGCCACATCTGGTCCAGTCAAACCTGCGCCCACCTACAACCACCTCCCGCTGACGGGCAGGAATTACGTAGGGCGTCCAAACGGACAAGCTCGCTATCGAGGAGAGAAACATGCAGGCTATGGTCAAAATCCACGCTCTCCCTCAGAACGGATAGAATCAAGATGCTCAACCTCCCACACAGCGGTCAAAGTACTCACAACAACACGGGACCACCGTCAACCAGACGGCCCTCAACAATACTAGCACTGATCTAAACTCAACTACCGGTCTGCACCAGCCCCCAGGCACGAGTGTAACAATAAAAGTATCTGACCGAAATAAACCCAATCAATGAACCGGTATGACACCCGGTACTGCCTGCTCTGCTGTCGAACTCAGTAACTGATCGGCACCACAGCTCGATCTCAAGATAGGTACGGACCGGCACACGGCTCGGTCAAAAATATAAGTAACAGACCGGCACACGGCTCGGTCAAGCCTACCTCCGGAGTGGCACTCGAGGGGAGCGACCCACACGAGTAAAGTACATCTCAGTAACAAGTATCTCTGTCAAGTGTCTCAATGTAGCAGGACTGGATCACGACTCTGATCAAAGTGGGAAAGCTCAACCGCTAGGAAAGACCCGACCTCAATCGGATGCACTAAACGATAGTGGGAAACTCCATCCACTAAAGAAACTGATACCCAATCAGGTGCATAGAGAAACATCCGGTCAACCGCCCAATATCCGCGGTTTGCCGCAAAGCCCCGCAACTAACCAACCTGTCCCAGACACGAAGTCCCGACTACTCTACCCAGACCCCCTGCTCGAACCCGAGCAACACTGACCACCTGACTAACAAGAAGGAGAAAGGAAAAGCATGGTTTCTCCTAAGTCAAGTTCCCAATAAGATAGTACAGCAGTAAAAGATGGCCTAACTACATGACCATACAAGCATGCAAATGTCCTCAGGAAATAATGGGGGTAAGCATAATAATAGTTCCTTTAGGATAAACAACATGCCGGAATCTCAAACTAGACCTGTCCCACTCAAGGGTTCATTAACAGAAAGATCATGATAACTCCTCAGAGTACAAATCCGCACATAGCTACAAATCCTGTCCCACGCATAATCCAACCACATGAAAAGGCTATGTGCTAACATGGCATGTTATATAATCTCATAGGGGTACATTATCCTAGGTAAGCGTACCCTAGTCATCATATAGATGCCAAGTCATGCAAGTCCTCAGTATACCTCATAAATACTATTCTTGCAATCATTTATACCGATATCATAACAAGCTTACCTACTTACCAATATAACTATGTACCCTACACATGCATGCATCAGTCATAGAGGGGTGACATCCCCACAAGTGGACTTATACTTGCCACAGCATAAACATTGCCTTAAACAATTACTGAAATAAGCTCACCCACCTGAAGCGCTTAACCCAAGGCAAACCTGAAGTCGGTGAAGTGGGTAGACGCCCGCGTCCAAAATCTGCCAACATAACACCCACGGTACAAGTCGCGCAAGCCTCGGCTTCAAACAGCTGAAAACACCCCTGAGTACAACAATAAGGCTTAACATTACACTTTTAATCCAAAATAACCAAATACACAATCTGAAAATCAGTCCCAAAGCCGCGCATATTTCACCTGCTGCAAGTGCCCAGAAAAATCCAATAAAAATACCACAGTAATCCTCGCGTCGATACCTTCGAAACGAGTACCTGCACGTCCAATTCCGAGCTTCCTACACTGAGAAACAATTCCGACAAGGGAACCACCCCGAATCAAACTACACTCAAAAACTGTAGCAACAATTACTGTTCACAGATATCTTCACCTTCGAGAAATATTCAGAAAATTCCAAGAAAATTTGGGCATATCCTCGTGTGATGTAGATGCAAATCGCCTCTTGAATCGCCCCAATCCGATGCCTGTGCGCGAAGATATCACCAAAACACCGCCCGCTGTCCCAGAACTCCGCCCAGAAAAAGGGTTACAAGATGATCCGAAAGACCCATGAAAAGCTCGGAATGGGAAAAACCAGTAAACATGGGAAACATAGCCCTACCTGTCGTGAAGCCAACGGCGCAAGAATCACTGAAAAAGGTGCTCGGGGTAAGCCGGGGGAGTCCTCGCACCAAAACGCGACGAAGAAGACCACAAACGAACGAGCGTCGCGCCGCGCCGTAAAAATAGAACCTCGATAAGCGTGCCACCAAAAATCCCAAAACTTTGCAGAAAGATGCAGCCAAACACGAGGATCAACTTTGCTGAAGGCACCCCGGCGAGAAGAGGCTCGGAAATGGCGGAAAAGGGGAAGAAGAAGGGAGCTCGGATCGCTATTTATAGGCAGCTGAAACAATTGGAAAATACCGATATGTCCGGATTTCCGGGCGCTGGGATTTTCGGGCGCGCACTGTAGCAGCCCGAAATCCCCGCGCCCGAACACTGTAGCCGCCCGAATCCCTCCTGGGCCGCCACGTCGCCCGCCAAACAGCGGACAGCAACCCCAGCCGCTCCCCGCGCGACACGTCGCGCCCCCCAGACGCCGACACGTGTCCTCCCCAAGCGCGGGAATCCGCCCGACCCGCGCCCACGTGCGCCTGACGCCGCCGCCTGCCACCCTGCCGCGCACAGTAGACCCACCAATCGGAGAACGCCACGTGTCATGCCACTGCCTAGTGAACCCGGTGCACGAAATCGTGTGGACCCGACCAATGCAAACCTGCCACGTGTCCAAGCCCGGTGCACCGTAAACCATGACCATCCCGAAAACTGCGTAGACCACCGCCGTGAACCCACCTCTAGGATGTGCCACGTGTCACCACCCGGTCCAAACCGTTCTCTCCCGCCACTCCTAGTCCCCCGAGACAGCGCCCCGCGGACCGGCCACACTCCCGAGCCGCCCGCGTCCAGCC
>JAQNDB010001662.1:0-46316 GCA_029204045.2 Tillandsia leiboldiana | reverse complement strand
TGCCCGCGCGGTTGCGGGTCGCGTGGGTGCCGCCCGCGCGGTTGCGGGTCCGCGCGGGTGCCGCCCGCGCCGTGGCCGCGCTGGCGCCTGCGCCGTGGCCGCGCGGCGCCGCGCCGTGGCCGCCGGGCGCCCGCGCGGGTACGACCCGCGCGGAGCCCGCGCGGGTACGACCGCGCGGAGCCCGCGCGGTCCCATCGCCGCTTGCGGCGGCGATCGGTCGTCCGCGATTCTCCTCGCGCGATGCCCTAGCGGCATCGCGCGCCTCCGCCGTCCGTTCCGTGCCCTAGCATGACGACGATGACGGCGACGGTGACGGATGCGACGGAGAACCCAAGAACTCAAACAAAAAGGACGATGGAAAAATCCCAAATAATTTATAACAATTATTTTACTAACCGAAGATCGACGGGAAGGTTGTCCGGTCGCGTTCTTGCCTTCGGTTCGATGTCCGGGAAGATCGGGCTCCTTCTCTTTCTCCTTTCCCTTTCTTCCGCTAGGGTTCCGTTTTCCTTTTTTCTTTCTTTCTCTCTCACCGGTTAGGGTTTTATTTTCTTTTCTTTTCTTCCGATAATCGGGGATCCCTTATATAGCTGTATTATATCTTTAATTAATTTCCTCTTTAATTCGTACGTAGGGAAATTCTATTTTCCGTCATCGGATAATTAATTAATTAATTAATTATCCCCTACGAGATAACCACCTTATCTCCAACGGGTGCAAGATATTTCGCACGGATTCCGATGCATGACTAATCACCGTATCACTAATAATTCCGTTCGGGAGACTCCCGACATCGGATTTCAGATCCGATCGCACCGTCGGCCATCATTTTCCGCGCTCTATCGCAGAAAATACCAGCACCTCACCCTGGCCAACTTTTAACAATAAATAATTTTATTCCTCTTAAGGGCTTAAATAGTTTAGATGTGAGTCAAAATACCCCTAAGGGCCGGATCACTACACCACTCACACTTTATAAAAAGTTTCATCCCCAATACTTAAGTACAAACCCCACTAATCAATTCGGGGAAAACATTCTCTCATCTTTGATTCCAGTTCCCAAGTCGCCTCGCGCTTTTCGTGGTTGCTCCACTGGACCTTTACATAGGGGATTGTTCGTTTGCGCAATTCTTGTCCTCTCTCGCCAAAATCCGCACCGGCGTCTCCTCGACGCTTAATCCTCTCACAACTCGATGGTGGAGGCATCCAAGGCCATGAGAGGGATTAGCTAGGTACTTCCGGAGCATGAGACATGGAACACGTTATGGACTCGTTCGAGGTTCGGCGGCAGGGCTAATCGGTACGCCACCGTCCTACGCGTTCTAGGATCTCGAACGGTCCTACGTACCTCAGGCTTAACTTTCCCTTTATGCCGAAGCTGTCAGTTCCCCTTGGAGGCCGGAAACTCGGAGTAACGCATGCTCGCCCAACATGAACTCTAAGTCTCGGCGCCTGTGTCCGCTAGCTTTTCTGTCTGCTCTGGGCGGCAGTAGCCTTTGTCTAATCAATCGCACCTTTGCTTCGGTCTCCTCCACCCAAATCTGGGCCCCAAAAACTTACGCTCACCCAAGTCGTCCCAGCATATTGGAGACCGACAGCGGCGCCCGTACAGGGCCTCGTATGGTGCCATCTGAATGCTGGGCCTGGGTAACTGTTATTGTAGGCAATTCCACTAGGGGCAAACACCATGCCCACACCTTCGCCCAAGTCCAAAACGCATGCTCGAAGCATGTCCTCCACCATTTGTATCACCCGCTCGGATTGTCCATCGGTTTGCGGGTTGAAAAGCCGTACTGAAGTGCAACTTGGTTCCCATTGCTCGCTGCAGGCTCTGCCAAATTTTTGACACAAATCGCGTGTCCCTGTCCGACGTTATGGATGTCGGCACCCCATGCAACCTTACTATCTCGTGTGATGTAGGTTTGTGCCAGTCGGTTCCCGCGTCCACGTCGTGTGTATGGGCGGAGAAGTGGGCCGATTTCGTCAGACGGTCCACAATCACCCATATTGCATCGTGTCCCTGTGACGATCTCGGGAAACCGGTCACAAAATCCATGGTAATCATGTCCCACTTCCACTCAGGCACCGGTAAGGGTTGCAATTTTCCCGCCGGACGCTGGTGCTCGGCCTTCACCCGTTGCACACCAGGCAGTGTGCCACAAACCGAGTCAGTCCCCCTTCATTTTGGGCACCCAGAAGGTCTGTTGACGTCCTGTACATCTTCGTTTCCCCCGGGGTGCGCTGCATATGGAGCAGTATGCGCCCTCCCGCAGGATTTTCTCTTTGAGTTCCGGTAGATCCGGCACGCAGATTCGTCCCCGAAATCGTATCGTGCCGTCGGAGTTTACTGTGAAATCACCTTCTTGGTCGACAGTTACTCTACTTCGCACCAGCTGGAGTTGGTCATCAGTCGACTGCCCCTCGAGAATTCTGTCAAGCAAGGTAGGTCTGACCACCAGTGTCAGAAGTTGTGCGACTGTACCTGCCGGTACTACTTCTAGTCTTAATCGCGAAAATTTCGCAATCAGACTATCTTGCGGGTGATGGCACTTACCCCTGCCTCCTCGGCCTGCCCCTTGCGGCTCAGGGCGTCGGCCACCACGTTTGCCTTTCCTGGGTGGTAGTGGATCGTTAGATCGTAATCCTTCAGTAGCTCGAGCCACCGTCTTTGTCGCAAATTTAACTCCTTTTGGGTGAAAAGGTACTTAAGACTTTTATGATCTGAGTACACATTGGAGTGTGCCCCATACAGGTAGTGTCTCCAAAGCTTGAGGACGAACACAACCGCTGCGAGTACCAAATCGTGCACGGGATAGTTCCGCTCGTATTCCTTGAGCTGCCTTGACGCATAGGCCATAACCTTCCCCATTGCATGAGTACTCCACCCAGTCCGTTTCGCGACGCATCGCAATACACTTCATAATCCTCCCCTGGTTTTGGCAGGGCGAGAATCGGGGCTCGCGTCAATCTATCCTTGAGCTCCTCGAAGCTCCTCTGACATTTGTCCGTCCAGATGAACTTTTCCCCCTTTCTAGTCAAACGGTTTAAGGGGGTGGCTATCTTGGAGAAACCCTCCACGAAGCGCCGGTAGTACCCGCTAATCCCAGGAAGCTTCGAATCTCCGTCATCGTCGTCGGTTGGGGCCAGTCCGTCACCGAATCTATCTTTTTCGGATCGACTGCGACTCCAGCCGCCGAGATTACGTGCCCCAAGAAACCGACCTCACGGAGCCAAAACTCACACTTTTTGAGTTTGGCGTAGAGTTTCTGTTCCCGTAGGGTCTGGAGGACTGTGCGCAGATGTTCTTCGTGTTCCTCGTCTGTACGGGCGTAGATGAGGATATCATCGATGAAGACCACCACGAATAAGTCCAGGACGGGTTTGAATACCCGTTCATATGTCCATGAACACCGCCGGGGCATTTGTGAGCCCGAACGACATTACTGTAAATTCATAATGGCCGTAGCGAGTCCGGAAAGCCGTTTTGGAGATGTCCTCCCCCTTGACCTGGACCTGATGATAGCCCGACTGCAGGTCAATCTTTGAAAACACCGTCGCCCCCTGTAGTTGGTCGAAGAGGTCGTCGATCCTTGGCAGGGGGTACTTGTTCTTAACGGTGACCTTATTTATCTCCCGGTAGTCGATGCACAACCGGAGACTTCCGTCCTTCTTCCTCACAAACAGGACGGGCGCGCCCCAGGGTGACGCGCTAGGTCTGATGAAATCCTTACCCAAAAGGTCCTCCAACTGTGCCTTGAGTTCCTTCAACTCCGTGAAGGCCATCCTGTACGGTGCCTTGGTGATGGGTTTGGTGCCGGGAAGTAGTTCAATAGGGAAGTCGACCTCTCGTTCCGGTGGCATTCCGGGGAGCTCTGCCGGAAATACATCCGGAAATTCCTTTATCACTGGAATTTCGGAAGGCGAGGGAACGGGTCGGGTGGCTAAATCTACCGAGGCTAGATAGGCCACGCACCCGCCCTCCATCAACTTCCTAGCCCGCGACGCGGAGATGATAGCCAAAAAGGAAGTGCTTTTACATGCCAAGTACACATTTTCTGGGAATCCCGGCTTCTGTAGTTGCACCTGGCGCTTCTCGCAGTCGATGACCGCCTGATACTCGGTAAGCCAGTCCATGCCCAAAACCACGTCGTATTCTTTTAGCGGTATGACCACCAGATCCCAGGGGCACGACAACCTTCCCAGTCTTATTGAACACGAGGGTACTAGGCCAGTCGCTGCGATTGGCCCCCAAGGGGTCTGGACGGTCAGTAAGACATCAAGGGGACTACTTTCTAGCAGACGTGTTTGTTCAAAAGTGCGGGAAATAAAGGAGCGAGTCGCCCCGGTGTCAAACAGGGTTCGAGCTCGAAAATTAGAAACGGAGGTAATACCTTGTAATAACCGCGGCTCTATTTGTCTTTCTAGACCTTCTTTTAAATTCTTGTTAATCCGCTTTTCGACTAAGGGGTCCGGGGGTGAATTATTTTTCTTTATCTCTGGGCAGACTGTCGGGGCTCGCGGGTATTTTTAGACAATAAAGCTCGCGAAATGGATTTCGGCGGCGCGATCGGATCTGATTTTCGACCCCAGAATCTCCCGGAATAAATTTCCCAAGTTTGTTAGCTGTTCGAGCGTTTAGCACGCCTTTCGAGGTAAATCTAACCCGGGTTCGATTTCTTTTAATTGGGGATTTGGGTTTCTCTTTCTTTCCCCCGCTCCGCTTTGACCGACGGATTTAATTTCGTGTAGGATGACTTAGATTATTTTCCACTCTCCTTATCCCGTACGACGGTTCCCCTTTTTAGTGCGAGCGAGAAAACCCTTTTGTTTCCGAACCTCGGCTTTCTTGCAAGACGGAGTGAAGAACCGTGGAGCGCGACGAGGAGAAGGAAGGGACCATTGTTTTCCCCCACGAAACCCGGCAAGCGAGCGTGGGACGATACTCTCCTCTTCCTCCCTCTTCATCGGCGAATCGGAAGCACGAAGTTTCGGTGAGTTTTTATTTATTTTTCTAGGGTTTCCTTCGGACCATCGCACGGGGAAGGCGGGATGATCCGGTCAGCCACGCCACCGCCGTCGCGAGGCGCCGGATGCGCGCAGGGCTGGGTCGCCTGGGCGTGCGGGTTGGGCACCCGAGCGGGGCCTGGGCGCCGCGCGGGGCCGCCCGTGCGTGTGGGCTGGGCACCCGCGCGGGGCCTGGGTGCCGCGCGGGGCCGCCCGTGCGTGCGGGCTGGGCGCCCGCGCGGGGCCTGGGCGCCGCGCGGGGCCGCCCGTGCGTGCGGGCTGGGCGCCCGCGCGGGGCCTGGGTGCCGCGCGGGGCCGCCCGTGCGTGCGGGCTGGGCGCCCACGCGGGGCCTGGGCGCCGCGCGGGGCCGCCCGTGCGTGCGGGCTGGGCGCCCGCCGCGGGGCCTGGGCGCCGCGCGGGGCCGCCCGTGCGTGCGGGCTGGGCGCCCGCGCGGGGCCTAGGCGCCGCGCGGGGCCGCCCGTGCGTGCGGGCTGGGCGCCCGCGCGGGGCCTGGGCGCCGCGCGGGGCCGCCCGTGCGTGCGGACTGGGCACCCGCGCGGGACCAGGCACCGAGCGGGGCCGCCGCAGTCAGGGAACCGTGCGGGTCTCACACCGCACGGGGCTCCGATACGCGTGCGGCCAGCGCGGCAGCGCGGGGTCACCGCCGCCACGGGTTCCAACTCGGTCACCGCCACCGCCGTCGGACCCGAGAGCCCCGTTCCGCGACGGGATCCGGACAACCTTTCTTTTCTCCTGGTTTTATGTTTGGTGAGTACTGACGTTTTCCCGGGGGACTTTGTAGTTTCGGGGAGCGCACCAGGACACGGGGGAGTAGCGCTTTGTTCATCGCTCGTAGAGGTGGGTGTTACCCCTAAGGTCTTAGCAATTAATTTTACCTTTTTGGACGGGGTCAATCATGTGTTGTACTTGAGTTAAATACTGATGGGTGTTAGACATTATGTGTTTAATGGTGCTGATTTTTAAAACTGCTATGAATCTCGTACTTGGATTAAATGTTGTAGAAAGGCATCAAGTAATTGTTTACGGTTCTACGGTTCTTATACTGGGATTATGCATTATTTCATATGGTTCTCATGCATAGATATATATCGGATCTCGTACTTGGATTAAATGTTATAGCAAGGCATGAAGTAATTGTTTACGGTTCTACGGTTCTTATACTTGGATTGTACATTATTTCATATGGTTCTCATGCATAGATATATATCGGATCTCGTACTTGGATTAAATGTTATAGCAAGGCATCAAGTAATTGTTTACGGTTCTACGGTTCTTATACTTGGATTGTACATTATTTCATATGGTTCTCATGCATAGATATATATATATATATTGCTTCACATAGTTCGCATGCATGGATATATTTGCATACATGGATATATATATATATGGTTCACGGTTACTATGCTCGGCTGCAACACGCGCACCCGCGGTTTGGCCACCGCAAAGGGTGTGCTTTTCCGGAAAAGTGGTCCATGACCCGTGTATACCCACAGGACGGCGTGGGGCCTCTTTAGTTGTGGGGCATGTATGCGCCAAGGTGTGAGCGGTGCGACCCGTCGGTTTAGTTGTCCGACGTGGGAGCGGTGCGACCCATTCGGTTTAGTTGTCCGACTTGGGCGCGGTGCGATTCGTCGGTTTAGTTGTCCGACGGGATCGGGTATTGCAGGTTTACAGGTGTTTGATTCTACTTTTCCCTTGCGGGGGGAGGGGTGGTTGCTCCGGATAGACTACGGTTGGACGTTTTCTTTACCTGCATTATTATTATCATTTTTGTTTAGTCGCTGACTTTCCACTTTGCGACAGGGTCCTACAGGGGAGAGAGTTAGGCGACGGTGAGGCCACGGCTAGAGGTGTTGGGTCTCAGGAGACCGGAACAGTATTTTACTCTTTACTTTCGCATTCCATTTATTATTTGTAGACTGTGGATGGTTCTCGATACCCTCGTGGGGTCGGTGTGGATGTTGGTACGGTGACAATTGGATTGTCTATTCCTCTTAATATTTCTGTGGGCCGCTTTGGAAAATAAAATAGCAAACAAAGGAACGGATTGCGAAAACTATTATTTCAAAACCTAAGTGTCGTGTGGGCACTGTTTTCAAAACCCTGGGTTTATGTTGCATTTGCGAAAATGGATTTCAAAACCTAAGTGTCGTGTGGGCACTGTTTTCAAAACCCTGAGTTTATGTTGCTTTCAAAAACGGTTTTCAAAACATGGGTGCCGGGTGGGCGCCGTTTCAACAACCGTGGGTTTTATCCTTTCAAACTAATCGGCCGTGAATAAATTCAGTATATTGTGAATGGTTGTATGAAGTGGATTGTTGTGATTGAATGTTTCCTCATTATTGAACATTGTACAAACCGCGACGCCGTGCATATACAGGGGAGACTCTGTCCGTTTGTAGAGTGATCCTGTATATGCGGCGGGTCTGGGCACGTGCCGGGGAAGAGGGGTTCTTTTTTTTAAACAAAAATTTTACACGTCAAATATTCAACTCTTATGATTCGTTTCCGCTAAAACAAAACCCCCGGGGCGTGACATACCTGCGACCACCTCCTCTGGCAGTGTCAGTCCATGCTGGCCCATGGAGTAGAGCCTCCCTCCTGGTTGTGGTCGCGATTCTCCTTCTGCTCTTGGCGCCGGAGAGTGTGGGGGCATCCCCGTTGATGCTCTACCCCGTCCTGGTGGCTGCGCCGTTGGGGTGGAAGCTGCGGAAGATGCCGCTCAAGTGTTCAGGGGACAGTTGAATCGGAAATGCCCCGGTTTGCCGCAGCGGTAACAGTGATCCTGTCTCTTAGGGCATTCCGTCATCGGATGCGATGCTCCGCAAATAACACATGGCTTGTTCGCTGGTCGCGGCTTTCCGGTAGGCGCACTCTTGCTTTCTTGTTGCGTCTTGGGGTACTTTGGGGGTCGGCTCCCACCAGACGGGCCCCCTCCCGGGTAAGTCTGTGTCCGCTTCCTCTCCCGGTTATTTTCTGACCCCTCACGTCGAGCTCGGGTGATAGCGAATCCCCGCTCCACAATGGTGGCCCTGTCCACCACCTCCTTGAACGTGCGCAGGTCCGCTGCCTGAACCATCTCGAAGATGTCGCTCCGTAACCCGTCCACAAAAAGACGGGCCTTGTGGGGTTCATCCCGTATAACAAACGGGACGCAGTTAACAAATCTTACAAACTCCCTTTGATATTCCATGACCGAGCGGTTCCCTTGTCTAATGTTCTTCAGGTCGTCTTCCAATTGCCGCTTGACGCTATCGGAGAAGAAAGCGCCAAAAAGTTCCTCTCTAAAGGCCGACCATGTCAGTAGCGGGTCGTTCGTAGACGGATCCGGGCGTACCGTCTTCCACCAGATGCGTGAATTCCCTTCGAGAAAGTGGACGGCTAGTGGAACCCGCTCGTGCTCCTCCATCAGTAGGTCCTCGAAGAGTTTTTCCATGGTATCCACCCATTTCCCGACGACCCATGGATTGGTTCTCCCTCGAAAGTGGGAGGGTCATGCTTCTTGAACTTAGCCAAATTCGTCCTCACCCTTTCTCGCCTCGCTCGTTGCTCCGTGATCCCTCCTGCAGCGGCGGACCCCCCAAGAGTAGGGGTCGTTCCTACCTCCCCCGCTGTCGCTCCCAATACGGGCCTCGAGGTCGTTGGAGTAGGTACATCCCTTGGGGCTGGGGGCTGTTCCGTCGTCGTACCACCCGTCCCTTGCGGTTCCGTAGTGGGTGCGGTGGTTTCGGGCGGAGGGGTCGGATCGCGCTCAGCTGGCGCAGTTGCCTGTCGCTGCGTCAGTTGACGAACCTGCTCCGTCAGCGTCGCTACCTGCCCGGCCATTTCCCGCAGTTGTCGCCGGAGGAGCTGGTTCTCTGCGGTGGCCGGGGTCACTCTGTCCGCGTCCGCATTCTCGGTGGACGATCTAGTCCGGGCCATCGTCCGCTATAAACAGAGAAACCATGTTAACCCTAAGGTTATAACCCTAGCACCCTGTCCTACGATTACACCTATATTACGTTCCCTTTTCCCCGTACTCTCACGTACTACGCACCTATACCTTGGTTATCTCATGTCCAATTTGCTTGTGGCACCCTACACTATGGATGTGGATCACGTCTACTATGGTTATGGTTGTTTTCTCTGATACCATTTAATCTGTCACGCCCCCGGGGGTTTTTGAGTCTATCAAAGCGGAAAATTGCGTGTATTATTTTTTCTTTCTTAACAAGGTAACTTAAACCTCATCCCCGGTGCGTGCCAGACCGCCACATACACAAATTCTCTCTGCCCACGGACAGAGTCTCCTTTGTATATGCACGGCGTCTCATTTACAACATCATACATCAACCATCAACCATACAATAGACATACATCGTCAAACAGAGTACAGTAATTTAACTAATGTGTTAAAAGACCGGTGTCCACTCGACACCTTGTTATTAAAGCGGCATCAACGTTTGGAAAGGATAAAACCAGCGGTTGCAAAACCCGTGCCCACACGGCACTTCGTTTTGAGAAAACATTTTCGAAATCATTTGGTTTATCATGAAAACGTGCCGCGTATGAAAACATCACTAAAAGTATCAAAGTATAAAAGTACACCTCATCCACAGCGGTAACTCATACATGTCCATGACTAATATGATCCGCAAGCAAATTAACTATTTAAAGTATAAGGAAAACGAGATAAAAACCAAGTATCCTGACTACGGCCCTCGCGACGCAGTCTCACCGCCCTCCCGGCTAACGCACCTCGTAACACCTGTCACGGAGTGGGTAAAATCAGTGACAAACAAAGTAGATGTCTAAATAACAATAAGGAATAAGGAGCAAACCGATTACACCGGAACCTTTCGCTAAAAACCTGTACATAATTAAGCTGGGCACCAACCCCAGATTTATCAATTAAGTTGGGCACCAAGCCCAGAGTACCTGTCGGAGAGACTAAAGTCTCCCCTCGTGTGCAAACACCTTTTTGATGCTTTTAACCTCTTCACGGTGCTGGTGTGCTATTCGCAGCAGGCGCGAAGAGGTCCTAACGGCTCCCACCCCTTTGTGAGGTACACGGGTCAAAAGACCACTTATCCGGAAAAGTACATCCATGCGGAGGCGAATCCGCCTGTGTACGTGCAGCATCCAAAAACGGATTTGCCGAGATCGGCGTGTAGTGAGCACCGCGACCGCAGCCGCTTCAATTGTTAGATAAAATACAATTATGCGAAAGGTTAAACTGTCCATCTACTTTGTTAGACAAATTCAGAGCATTTTAATGATGATAGATGCACTTACTGCACTTGTTGCACTAATAGCAACCGTACCCACCTAGTTGAAGAGAAATCGTAACACCTTAATCCTTCGCGCACCCCCGCTGCGCACATGGAACTAAAGAAAGTCCGCAAGGATAACTATAGTCAAAAATGTGTACTAACATCCCAAAACAAAAGACCCAATTTACTCTTTTCGACGGAAAAGTCCAACACCGTCCGGGTTGACGAAAACCGGAATCCCGCGCCGCCGTCGCCGTCCGTCGGAGCCCCGCGCGGTTCGGAACCGCGCAGCGTGTCTCCGGGGACGGCGCCCACGCGGCGCGGCGGCTCGCGCGGGTGCTGCCCGTGCGGCGGCCGCGCGACGCCCGCGCGAGTGTGGCCCCGCACGGCGCCCGCGCGAGGGGTTGCCCGCGCGGCGCCCGCGTGGGTGCCCCGCGCGGCGCCCCCACCTTGGAACACTTCGGCGCCTCAAACCCCACCACTAATAAGGGGCCCCCACTACGTCACCTCGTGGGTATACACGGGTCATAGACCACTTTTCCGGAAAAGCGCACCCTTTGCGGTGGCCAAACCGCGGGTGCGCGTGCTGCAGCCTCGAGCAAAGTAACCATAACCGCTATCATGTCAGCATCATAATGTATAAACAAGAGTAAACTATAACTGCTATCATGTATAAACAAAAGAAAACAAGAGTAAACTATAACCGCCATCATGTATAAACAAGAGTAAGCTATAACTGCTATCATGCAAAATCCAAAGAAAAACGGTAACACGTGTGCTCAAAAGTACCCCGCTAACATGTAATAACGAAAGTAAAATGACTGCCAAAGACCGACGCTAAACACCAGGGCAAAAGATCCCACCTCAATGCGAAGGAGAAGACGTGCGGAACTCCAACTAAAACGCCCTCGCTGTGTGCCCAGTGGGTGTGGAAACCCTGTTTAAAGGCAGCTATCATGTCCCATTTACAATTTGATCCCTAACAATTTCTTAAATTGCATAAGAACCTAACATTATTGCTCGTTTTGACTTGTTCTTCCAATCCAGGAAACCAAAGACAGCGCTGTAAGTTTCAGCGTGTCTGGTTCGACGAGACGAAGCTCGTGCTCACGGGCGTGGGCCAGCACGAAGCCCACTTACAAAGTTGGCCCATAAACACTTAAGGTCCAAATACGACTTATGCTACAACTTTATTTATGCTTGATCAAACTTTGAAATAACAGGAGCATGACACTTAATATAAACATAGGACAGTGATGCTCACCTGCGGCTTGCCGGAGAGTGGCCGGGAAATTGCCCGGAGAACCACCCTCAAAAACCCTTTAGGTCCACAATTATCACTTTATTATAAATAACTATCTACTAGATCAACTTGGGATTAAACATGAGCATCATGCTCTTGATACAATACTGAGTCGAGGGCTCACCTTTGGCACGTCGGAGGCTGGCCGGAAAGATCGCCGGAGCAGCCCACTTAAAGCTAGCTAGGCTCGGTTTGCACTTCACTTGAATCAAACCAGGTTCAGACCTGATGCAAGGTGGGCACTAGCATTAGAACCTTCCCAGGTAAAGGTTGGCCATGGCCACGCTGGTTTCCGGCGGCCGGAGGCGACGGCGGCCGGAGGAGGAGCTCGGCCAAGAAAAGGGTGCAACTTCCTAAATTTAAAACCGCACGTTAACATTTGCATCCAAATGAATGGGAAGCTCCAACATAACCATAAGAACATACCCGAGTCGGTTTCCCACCTCGTGAAGCACCGAGTTGGCCGGAAAATGAGTCCGCCGGAAACTAGAGCTCTAATGGCGGATTCCGGCCGGCTGTGTTTGGGCCGGCGCAACCTGGACCAAAATGATCTCCTCGGTGCCAGGAAGCTTCCTGCAGTGGTGGCCGGCGTCGGGAAGCAGCGGCGGCGCCGGACGGCCGAGATCGGCCGAAGTGAAGAAGATCGGTTTCTAGGGCTGGCTCGCGCGGTCCCGATCCTGATCCGATCGTCGTCCAAATTTAGGGGAAACTTGCAGTCGCTCAGAGGAGCAAGATCAACGGTTCTGATCTTGTGCACAATGGCCGGATGTGGCCCGTGAGCAATCTCGACCATATAGTGGTATTCCGGCGATACCCCGCTCCCGCCGGCAACCGGATGGACGGCGACGGCTGGGACGACATGAGGATGATCCCCTCAGTGTTAGGAACATGCTGCTAGGGTTTATGGACGAACTTAACGCAATTATTTTCAAGAGCTTACCTCACCGGAAAGTTGGGAGAAAGAGGAGAGGTCCCTCGGCGGCGCAGGGCGGCGGCTGGGGCCGGATTCGCCTCAGCCCGTTTGGGCTCCACGGGGAACTCCACAGGACCAGGTCTTGATCGCCTTGGGCCTTCTCGATCACCTTCCTCTCCAAACGCCCGAGGTCAAGAAGGATTCTTGATCTTTCTTCTCCGGCGACGGGTGGCGGCTGGTGCGCGGCTTCCTATGGGTGCGGCAGAGGGAGGGGAGGTGGTTGGAGCTGGCGGCTAGGGAAAGGGTCACGAGGTTTAGGGTTTGTAGAAACCCTAGCTCGGGATATACACATATATATAGGGTTTTAGGTATAATTGCATTTTAGCCCCTCATCTTTCCACATCTACAGCTCAGTCCCTCACAGCACTTTAGTTTCACACTTAGGTCCCTCACTAGGGAGTGGCACGCAATTCGAGACAAGGAATATAGGGTTTCATGTGCAATTGTCACCTTTTTCGCCTTGTTTCACGCTTTTCGAGGCGATCCGGTCGTCGAAACGGAAAATGGACTGCGCCACGGCGTCCGGCTCGACGAGACCTATCAGGTAGCGATTTCTGATTTTCGAGAAACTGTCCGGATAAAATCTCGGTCCATAAAATACTATTCCGGAATACAGTTTTCGCGCTTTTCGAGACTCTAGGGTCGTCAAACGGAGATTCCGTCAGCGCCATTGTGTCCAGAACGACGGAGCCGTTCAAATCGACTACCTGAAGTGCTATGTTCGGTTTCCAGCCAGCGAATTAGTCAACATTGTGTCCGTCGGGGTTCCGAAAACTAGGGTTACTGTTCACCTACAGTAACAACTTAATTTACACTGTGCACAGAGCACTGTTACACTGGTCGCGGTTATTTGCTCGCTTCTTCGTCGATTTCTAGAAGATCCGACCGTCGGATCGAAAAGTGCTGAATATGAATCTCGTTCAGTTCGATGAGACGATCGCAATGGTCAATTCGGATTTCCAAGATCACGTCCGGATTGGAAATTAGCCCTTTTGCCTCGTAAACCGTGCAACTTGCACACTGGCGATTGACCATATAGGCCAACAGGGGTCTTTTGAATTCAAAACCAGATCAAAATTCACTTTTAGACTATTTATTAAAAATAAAATATTTCGAGTTTCTACATCACTTACAACTTAAAAGAAGTTTCGTCCCCGAAACTTACAACTTAAAAAAAAAAGTTTTATTCCCGGAGCTTACAGCCTGAAGTCATACTTTATGAAATGCTCAAAAAGCTTATTCGAGGGCTACAAGTCAGTCGCAAGGTATCGACAACTCTAAGGCTACTAATTTAGACCCAATCTGATACTCCCCATTACAGGGCAGAGTATTTCCTCGGTTCTTTCGACAGTCCGTTGCCTGCAGCCAACGTGCTTACCGAAAGAACAGCGAAAAACCATAGATCTGTCGCTAACAACTAGTTGGGGACGCAACTCCTATCAGAAGGTATATCACATACCTCCCAACACAAACTCAGTGCTAAAAACATAACCTTTATCAAGTATTACTACCACCTCGAGGTCACAACCGTCACCATGACTAACACATAGGCGAGTCCACGTCGATCCACAAAATCTGTGCAAATGGTGGGGTCAATTTGCATCCGTCCCAAAATAGGGTTACCATCGGGCCCATAGGCCATTGAATTATGACACGGGGACACTGAAGGATCAACAACTTGTTCAACCTCTAAGCAAACTGTGAGGCTAGTGCAATAATAGCAGTCATCTACTGCTGTGCCATCAGCTGGACGATTACGACAAGAACAGTGATTTAACCTTTAACCACTGTAACTGATCCGAGCACTCTGGCTCCATTGAAACATCAAGCCCACAGCCGAAACCATGACCGCGGCTAACCCTGCACTAACAACGATCCCAAAAACCAGAGTGCGTACGACTGATAACCGAAACAACGAGACTCAACTGTGTGAAACACACCTGAGCTCCAACCCACTATGCCAATACCCTGCGCTCTCTCGTGGACACAAGTCATCCTAGGGTTCGTTCCTAACCAAATACCCAGGTATCGGATCGGAAAGGCGGAAATTTGTGCATCGAAAACTGTGCAGTTCACGCACCGGCATGCAAATCGCTAAGGTTAGATCTGCTTCCTCGCCCGCAAGCACACTAGAATTTCTCGAGTGCTACATCACTCACACCTTAAAAGAAGTTTCATCCCCAAAACTTAAATACGCCAGGAATCCAATACATGGGAAAAGTGGCCAAACATGTCCGACTTGCGCTTCCCATTGGCCTTGTGCCCCTCGTGATCTGTATTGCTTCACAATCACAAACTCGCAACCCCAAAACCTCAAGACTATGCATTGGTCATGGGGAGCTGGCGACAAAACCCAAGGAGCACGGTCCTACTTCCGTCTTGGCACCCAAGGGGGTGCGACATTCTGATTAACCTCTACCGCTCGGTCCCAATCCATTGCCCTTCCAAGCACCATGCACTGAGCCGAGCTCCATACCCCCAGACCAAACGATCACACTCCCATCTAGGAGTATCTAAGCTCTAGGTCCGCTCAACAAAAACAAAAAGAAAGAATCAAGCCCAAACGAACAAGACTTGCTAGCCCCGGTGGTCTCTTTTCTCAACCCCAGGGGGAATCCCAAGACCCCACCGTGACGATTCCTACAACCATCGCAGTGACCACAGCAAAGAGCCGAACCACGGGCAACAACCGTAGGGGAAGAGTCCTCATACCTAACCGTACCCTATCCAAGATGCAAAAGAATTGGCCGACTCTCTGCTGTAACCTAGAACCCGTTGTCCTGGAAGGTACAATTTCAAGCAAAGAGACCACCCAGCTACTCACGACCGACAAAACGGCCGATGATCTAGTACGGGCCATGTCTGTCACACATCACAAGAGTCAACTTTAGACTACCCTACTAACAACAACCATAAAGTGAGAGAAAGGACTCAACATTTCCCCCCCCCCCCCCCCCCCCCCCCTCGGTCACTCATGTTCTACAGTCCTATGCCCTACCTATTTCATTCACGTGTAGGCAAGTGAGGTGTTCCCGCGGATGTCGGCACTAACTGTTGTGATTGAAAGAACTCTCTGATACCATTTAATCTGTCACGCCCCGGGGGATTGTTTTAGCGGAAACGATTCACAAAAGTCAAGCATTTGACGTATAAATTTTTTTTTTTTTTTTTGATAGAGGAGAACCCCTCTTCCCCGGCGCGTGCCTAGACCCGCCACACATACAGGATCACTCTGTAAACGGACAGAGCCTCCCCTGTATATGCCCGGCGTGGAGTTTAGTACATATTCCAAACACACACATCCATTCAATCACAACAGTTATTCATATACCACCAGCATTCTAATTTACTTAAAAACGTATGGCTGATCAATTTGGAAAGGATAAATCCACAGTTTTAAAAGAACGCCTACCCGACGCTTTCGTTTTGAAAGCGAGTTTCGAAATCAGCATAAAACCACAAGGTTTTGAAAATGGTGCCTACCCGACACCCAAGTTTTGAAATCCATTTCGCAATCCATAAATCCACAGAGTTTTGAAACCAGTGCCCACACGACACTTAGATTTTAAAAACGATTTTCGCAATCTTTTCTTTGGCTTTTGCCCTTTTTCATTTCAAATGGCCAACAGCAATAAAAGGAAGAGTAACGCATAAGAGGATAATTAAATGCAACCCGTACCGACATCCACGCCGACCCCACGAGGGTATCGAGAACCTCTCACATAACTACAATGTAAATGAAAAGTAAGACTGAAAGAAGAAATACAGTCCCGGGTCCCCAGCGACCCAGCTGCTCCTGTCCCGTCCTCACCGCCGCCTACCTCTCCCCCCGTCTGAACCCTGTCACGAAGTGGGAAGTCAGTGACGTAACAATAGTAGAGCAGGAGAATATAATAAAACAAACCGTGAAGATAACCGGAGCAACCACCCTCTCAAGGTGGAGAGGCAACCTGTACACCTGTATCCTGTAATACCCGGCCACGTCGGACAACTAAACCGACGGCCCATACCGTACCTGCAGAAACCCGACCACGTCGGACAACTAAACCGACGGGTCGCACCGCTCGCACCTCGGCGCCTCAAACCCCACCACTAATAAGGGGCCCCCACTACGTCACCTCGTGGGTATACACGGGTCATAGACCACTTTTCCGGAAAAGCGCACCCTTTGCGGTGGCCAAACCGCGGGTGCGCGTGCTGCAGCCTCAAGCAAAGTAACCATAACCGCTATCATGTCAGCATCATAATGTATAAACAAGAGTAAACTATAACCGCTATCATGTATAAACAAAAGAAAACAAGAGTAAACTATAACCGCCATCATGTATAAACAAGAGTAAGCTATAACTGCTATCATGCATAATCCAAAGAAAAACAGTAACACGTGTGCTCAAAAGTACCCCGCTAACATGTAATAACGAAAGTAAAATGACTGCCAAAGACCGACGCTAAACACCAGGGCAAAAGAACCCACCTCAATGCGAAGGAGAAGACGTGCGGAACTCCAACTAAAACGCCCTCGCTGTGTGCCCAGTGGGTGTGGAAACCCTGTTTAAAGGCAGCTATCATGTCCCATTTACAATTTGATCCCTAACAATTTCTTAAATTGCATAAGAACCTAACATTATTGCTCGTTTTGACTTGTTCTTCCAATCCAGGAAACCAAAGACAGCGCTGTAAGTTTCAGCGTGTCTGGTTCGACGAGACGAAGCTCGTGCTCACGGGCGTGGGCCAGCACGAAGCCCACTTACAAAGTTGGCCCATAAACACTTAAGGTCCAAATACGACTTATGCTACAACTTTATTTATGCTTGATCAAACTTTGAAATAACAGGAGCATGACACTTAATATAAACATAGGACAGTGATGCTCACCTGCGGCTTGCCGGAGAGTGACCGGGAAATTGCCCGGAGAACCACCCTCAAAAACCCTTTAGGTCCACAATTATCACTTTATTATAAATAACTATCTACTAGATCAACCTGGGATTAAACATGAGCATCATGCTCTTGATACAATACTGAGTCGAGGGCTCACCTTTGGCACGTCGGAGGCTGGCCGGAAAGATCGCCGGAGCAGCCCCCTTAAAGCTAGCTAGGCTCGGTTTGCACTTCACTTGAATCAACCCAGGATCAGACCTGATGCAAGGTGAGCACTAGCATTAGAACCTTCCCAGGTAAAGGTTGGCCATGGCCACGCTGGTTTCCGGCGGGCGGAGGCGACGGCGGCCGGAGGAGGAGCTCGGCCAAGAAAAGGGTGCAACTTCCTAAATTTAAAACCGCACGTTAACATTTGCATGCAAATGAATGGGAAGCTCCAACATAACCATAAGAACATACCCGAGTCGGTTTCCCACCTCGTGAAGCCCCGGGTTGGCCGGAAAATGAGTCCGCCGGAAACTAGAGCTCTAATGGCGGATTCCGGCCGGCTGTGTTTGGGCCGGCGCAACCTGGACCAAAATGATCTCCTCGGTGCCAGGAAGCTTCCTGCAGTGGTGGCCGGCGTCGGGAAGCAGCGGCGGCGCCGGACGGCCGAGATCGGCCGAAGTGAAGAAGATCGGTTTCTAGGGCTGGCTCGCGCGGTCCCGATCCTGATCCGATCGTCGTCCAAATTTAGGGGAAACTTGCAGTCGCTCAGAGGAGCAAGATCAACTATTCTGATCTTGTGCACAAGGGCCGGATGTGGCCCGTGAGCAATCTCGACCATATAGTGGTATTCCGAGGATACCCCGCTCCCGCCGGCAACCGGATGGACGGCGACGGCTGGGATGACATGAGGATGATCCCCTCAGTGTCAGGAACATGCTGCTAGGGTTTATGGACGAACTTAACGCAATTATTTTCAAGAGCTTACCTCGCCGGAAAGTTGGGAGAAAGAGGAGAGGTCCCGCGGCGGCGCAGGGTGGCGGCTGGGGCCGGATTCGCCTCAGCCCGTTTGGGCTCCACGGGGAACTCCACAGGACCAGGTCTTGATCGCCTTGGGCCTTCTCGATCACCTTCCTCTCCAAACGCCCGAGGTCAAGAAGGATTCTTGATCTTTCTTCTCCGGCGACGGGTGGCGGCTGGTGCGCGGCTTCCTATGGGTGCGGTAGAGGGAGGGGAGGTGGTTGGAGCTGGCGGCTAGGGAAAAGGTCACGAGGTTTAGGGTTTGTAGAAACCCTAGCTCGGGATATACACATATATATAGGGTTTTAGGTATAATTGCATTTTAGCCCCTCATCTTTCCACATCTATAGCTCAGTCCCTCATAGCACTTTAGTTTCACACTTAGGTCCCTCACTAGGGAGTGGCATGCAATTCGAGACAAGGAATATAGGGTTTCATGTGCAATTGTCACCTTTTTCGCCTTGTTTTACGCTTTTCGAGGTGATCCGGTCGTCGAAACGGAAAATGGACTGCGCCACGGCGTCCGGCTCGACGAGACCTATCAGGTAGCGATTTCTGATTTTCAAGAAACTGTCCGGATAAAATCTCGGTCCATAAAATACTATTCCGGAATACAGTTTTCGCGCTTTTCGAGACTCTAGGGTTGTCAAACGGAGATTCCGTCAGCGCCATTGCGTCCAGAACGACGGAGCCGTTCAAATCGACTACCTGAAGTGCTATGTTCGGTTTCCAGCCAGCGAATTAGTCAACGTTGTATCCGTCGGGGTTCCGAAAACTAGGGTTACTGTTCACCTACAGTAACAACTTAATTTACACTGTGCACAGAGCACTGTTACACTGGTCGCAGTTATTTGCTCGCTTTTTCGTCGATTTCTGGAAGATCCGACCGTCGGATCGAAAAGTGCTGAATATGAATCTCGTTCAGTTCGATGAGACGATCGCAACGGTCAATTCGGATTTCCAAGATCACGTCCGGATTGGAAATTAGCCCTTTTGCCTCGTAAACCGTGCAACTTGCACACTGGCGATTGACCATATAGGCCAACAGGGGTCTTTTGAATTCAAAACCAGATCAAAATTCACTTTTAGACTATTTATTAAAAATAAAATATTTCGAGTTTCTACACCTTTGGCTTCTGTACTCCCGACTTCGGTTCCCCACCAAAGTCCTCGGCCAAGTTCGAGACTAACGACACCTCATTTCCATTGCTCAAACTTGCCGACCTCCATACCTCCAGCAATCACCTTCGCAATAGCCGCTGAACGGAACCCAAGCTTAACCCATCTGCTAGTCTTTCTCACAACTGCTGATAACGGTGATGTCGCCATCCAACGTCCACCCCCTCACAAATTGCGATACCTCGACCCTTTGAGTTGACAACTGGGTCTTTCCCCTCCCAGCAACCTGTCACTAAGCGATCCTGGACCACGGCCCACCCGAGTGTCTTGACTTATCTCTTCGTCTACACTCGAGTCCAAATCTCTCCGCTCCAAAAGCTCAGGTTCTCGCACAACCTTTGCAATCTGCCAGCAGAGCCCACACGATCCGTCGCACGGATGCGTGCCTCTATCTCGAGACCTTAGCACTGTCACTGCTTTTCCCGAATATAGCTCCTTACCTTGCTCCTCTGAACAAAGTCCAATCTCATCGTTTGATCCACTCGAATAGGTCATTCGTCCAACCTGTGGCCACACCACTGAGAGCAACCGATCTCCCCATCGGCCTTCTCGCCCCAAGTGAGAAACACCAAACCATCCAGCAACCCTTGGCCCACTTCACAACCTAGCCCAAAGCTCAGCTTGTTACTGCCACGGTCCCGACCAGTCTTGGTTCCCAACTTGCGCTCCACGAAGTGAACTCTTCTGTCATGTGTGTTTTATCCGCCACGTTCCTTAGACAAGATCCCTTTACCGAGTCACCAAACATCGGGGACACATTCTACTCAAATGTGCTCCCCCACCCTGAGTCGCAAGCTCCGCCGAGAGCACTCAGACCAAATCCAGGCATTCGCAATGCCCACTTCTGCTGCGCAAGTTTCGGTTCTACCACAACCTTGACTACACCCATCAGCGGGATCCACATCATCCATCCATTGTACATGTGGATACTGCACTGAACAATCAACGCTGTCACCGCCCTGCCCAGATACAGACTTTTCTCCTTACTCGAAGAGTAAAGGTCCAATTGTGATCTCTTTCTTGCACTGAGATAACTCTATCCAATTCATGGGTACACACTCGAAGAGTAATCGACCTCCCTATCGATCTTCTTGTACCGAGATATTTAAACTCAGTCACAACAAAGTAACCCTTCTGCCGCGTGTGCTGCATCCGAATCCTTCCCTTATAGAGCTTCATTCGCTGCAAGACCACAACCCCGGAAGCACATCGTCGCACAATGTGTTCCGCTCTTTTCCCAAGCCGCGAACACCACTTCACGAGCTCAAGTTCCTTAGGCACCCACCTAATTCCACTCCATGGTAACCGCGACCACGGACCACATAATGATTCTCCAAATCATTGCCTCGTCGTCTACCACACGACACAGGACTTAGCCATTTACACATGTACTGTACTAGTGTCCGCCACACTCTGACTCCGCATCTCCCACAAGCGTAATCCCGCCACAGTGCCTCGCCGACGCCTAGTACCTTCGTTGGAGTGACTCCACTCACACCAACTTCGCCGCCAAGGTCGCACCTTCCGGCCAAATCTTCAACCCATGAGCTAAACTTAGCTCTGATACCACTTGTCATGGGGTCAGCTTTTTCGCCTTAAAATTACCCCGTGCGGCGCTCAAGTGTCGCACACCTGAGCCAGCCTTCCCGAGTCCCCTTGCCACGGACACGCCCTCGAACTTAAACAGCAGGATCCAAACTCAAGCATTAACCAAGCATGCTCCTCCACGAGCCTGACTGCCCGGTGCCGCGCCTTACGCCGAACCCTTTGTTGAACTCCGCGAGTTCCGAACAAACAACCCCGCCACCGAGGTTGGCTTTCAAGCCGAGTATATTCCGCCTAGCCGGACAAACTCTCCTCGAGAGTGCTACACAACCGAATGCCCCTGTGCCTCCGAAGCAAGCACCTAGGACAATACAAGTTCTCACAACTTGATCCATTCGAATGGGCCCGAGCGAACTGCCTTTGCGCGTTCCGCTCGTCTGCTTAACCGAGCGACTCGTCCCACGCATCTTGCCCGTCCGCCAGCCCATTGCCTTGACAAGACGCCGCGCGCCCCTCAACTTCTACTACGGAATCCACAGTCGAGTCGGGCTTGTCCCGTTCCGCTGGTCACCTAGATCCGTCATCGCTCCCGATTCGGTCCAAGGTCCGCTTCCCGAACACCCCACACTACTTGTCCCCGCATGTGTCCCCTTCGCAAGGGTTTGCCAACCTAGCGACATTCTCCCCGCATCGCCGACCCCCTGGCACCTCCATTGCACGACCATGCTTGGCCGCCAACACACTCGGATCGGCATCCAAGGTTGCTTGACGGATGTCACTCACAATCGAATCGGCCTCGCTCCGCTTCGCTAGCCATTCGGCACCTCCATTGCACGGCCATACCTGGCCGCCAACACCCTCGGTCCTCTCCATGGCTCACTCTATGAAAACCAGCATCGATTATCTCTTCTTACTTCGTGGGTCGCACCGCACGAATCCCCGCTCGGCACCGTTGCCTCGGCGAGACTTGTCCATTACGGCGGACCGACCGTTCCTTCGCCTCGCGAACTTCGTAAGCCTCGCGCCTCACGAATCCCCGCTCGGCACCCACATGCCTTCGCAAGCCTTGTCCCTTGAGGCGGACCAACCTTTCGCAAGACTGTCCCTCATCCGCTCGTTCGCTCCACTACAGAGATCCGAAACGGCATAAGGTAGTGCAAGCGAACCGAGAGGAAAAACCTCTGGGCAAACCCCGCTCCGTAATGCCGTCGACCTCGTGTATTTGGCATTACCCTAAGCCCGTGTGCTCAACGACCATCAAATCCCGCTCACATGAACTTAGGCTTGGCGACTCCGCTCGCCAAGGGATGGCCTATGTCCTCTAGGCCAACGGGGGAGTCGGGGCCACTTCGCAAGTGTCCAACCCCTCCTCTATATAACCCACGAGGCATCCACCCCTTTGGCACCCCGGGGGTACAAAGGTGCTCACCGAGGGGTACGTTTTGAAACCCCGCATGCGGCACCATTTTCATGGTCATGGCATGGGCCATTGCTAGGGAATTACCCCCGTTGGTTCGCCCACGGCTCAACCCTGACTGATTGTCCCAACTTCGCAAACCCGTAACTCTGTCAACCCAAATGCCTACCAAATGTCCTCCAAAAGTGGCCCCCAAGGATGTCACGGTCGAACCAACACGATCGACACGTGACAGACTCCCCCACCCAAGTTATCGACGGCCTCGTCGATGTCCATCCGTTCTCCAGCTTTGTTGATAGCTGCCAAACACTACTCCAGATCAGAGCCCTGCACGCGGCCTGCGGCACCGCGCGCGCCTCGCGCGTGGTCCACAGGGCCGCGTGCGCCCGCCGCGCGCGCTTGCGCGCGGCCTGCAGCGCCCGCGCGGCGCTGCACAAGGGCGCAGCGCCCGCGCGGCGCTGCACCGGGGCGCAGCGCCCTGGTGCTGCCAGCGCACGAGGGTGGGCCGCAGGGTGCTGCCGGCCCTCCAGCACCCTGGCGGCTGCGGCGCGCGGCGCCCTTGTGCGCCCGCACAGCAGCCACGCCGGCCGCGCGTGCGCCAATGCGCGCGCGCGCGGCTCCCACGGCTGCGATCCCCCGCGCAAGGAAAAGAAGATAAAAAATCAAATAAACCCAACGAAACTCTATTTAAATTATTTAAAGCTCCAAAACACCGAAAAAACCCAAAAAGCTCCAAACAACAAAAACACCTACCTTGCCATGGTCGACGTGTGCGCTCCGCTCGGCTCCACCAACAGGAGGTCCTCACCCAAGCTCACCTCAAAACCCTCTTCTTCCTCTTCTTTTCCTTCTTCTTCTTCCTTTTCCTCTCTTTTCTTCTTTCTTTCTTCTCTGCTACAGAGGAGAGGGGTGGCTTGGGGGGGATGACGATAAGGCTAAAGTGGAAAGGGTCACCTCCTTAAATAAAGCTACAACTTAATTAACGCTTTGCTTAATTAAAACTTAATTAAGCTTAGAAAGGGATTAATTTAAAAGTAGCAATTCCACTTACCTCATTACACCACCCTCAACTTCACTCTCACAGCCACCAAGCAAAAGACCCAATTAAAAAGCAAACTAATTAATTAAATAATAAAAAATAATCCAAAAAGCCCAACTCCAACTCACTTATTGCCTTCGGGCCCTCCGCCGCTGTCCGGAACCTCCCAAACTCCGCTGTAAATCGAAAGTACACGCGCTCGCAGCTTTTTCTCTTCAAAAAGCTCATCCGTTGAGTCGGGGTGCTCAATTCAAAAACCGGCTCTGAAACTGTCAGTTCCGACTCACTTTTTGCCTCCGGATCCTCTGCGTCAGTCCGGAACCTCCCGAACTTCGCTGTAAACTGATAATATACCTGTTCCAAGTGTTCCCAAATTTTCTATACTCCACTGTGAGATCGGTAATTCCCAGTCCAGTCCTCAATCGGCGCACTATGCCGGAAAAACCCCGATTCGTGCTGGGACTTCTGCGTTGGTTCGAATCAAACTGACATCAACAGTAAACCCAAACGCTACATGACCGTGGCAAACCCTCTGCTCCACGGCAACTTGTGCGGTCGGCGCGCCATCCGAAGACCCGGTACTCTACACTCTCCCCTCCTTCAAAAGGTTTTGTCCCCGAAACCAAAACACACCTCCTACCACAAAGAAGCCCTACATCAGGAACATCATCAACCCCAACTCTCTATTTGGAAAGCAGCCGAAATAGCGAAAAGTCAGAAAATTCTAAAAGACCGATGCCTTCACCCCAATCAAACAAGAACAGGTTCCAGCATCGTCTCCATTTCTGGAGTAGCCCTTTTGAAATTTTCGTCCCGTTCGCCAGTTTCGGCGTCAAGACGAGAAAACAAGGAGAGAGGTGTTGAAGCTGTCCCTGCTGTGGCTGCAACCCAAAGACTACAATCTACCAACTCGAACCATACAGGGTGCAAAACTCTGATCTCAACAACTAGGAAAGGAAGTCATACCAGGTACCATGCGATCCACTATCCTGGCGCCCACCCATTGGGCCGCCCAAACTCATCCTCTCGATGTGGGTGGTCGTCGTCCTGACTGCCTCGACATCGTGGCCTCATCTGGCTGGCGGTAAGTCGGAGGAGCTCATTCTTCTGGAAGAGGTAGCGGGGGTGCCGTCGCAAGCGGCATTACCGTAAGTACTACTCGAGGGCATGCTGCCTGAAAATGTCCAATCTGTCCACACGAAAAGCATCGCCCCTGCCTATGGTCACACTGCTGTACTGCATGCGGCCCACCGCAAATGACACACTCATCCTGATACTGCTGCTGGTGCCTCGGCTGTGGGGGACCTCCTGATCTCTGTCTCCTCTGGAATCCACGACCCTCAGTCTGGGATTGTGGCGGCCCTCGGGGTCTCGATCTACTCGACTGTCCAAAATCAGGCGGCACAGAACGCCTCTCCCCGGAGCTGGTACCTGGCGCTCCGTCCCTCTCTGACATAACCGCCGTGCCCCGGGAAACCCACCGAGCACGCTCTATGGTTGCATCCAAAGTCGGTGACCGGTGTGAGTGAACAAGATGGTAAATATCCTGGTGCAGACCTCTCTCAAACAAATCCACCCTCTGAACCTCATCAGGGGCAACATGTGGTACACTGCTCAATAACCGCTGAAACTCACGAACATAATCATGAAGAGGCCGACTCCCCTGCTGAAGTCGTCGCAGATCCCCTTCTAGTTTCTGCTTTGCACTGTCGGGAAAATAGGCCCCGAGTAGCAAAGCACGAAACTCCGCCCACGTCAGTAACTGTACTCCCGGTGGTCCCACTGGACGAACTCGACGCCACCAAGTCTCGGCGTCCTTCTCCAAAAAGTGCGCCCCCAAATGTACCTGATGTTCTTCCTTGATGAAGAGGTTCTCAAACAATTTCTCCATGGCTGCGATCCAGTTCTCAACCTCCCACGGCTCCGAACTCTGACCTGAGAACCGCGGGGGATGAAACTGGCTGATAAAGGACAAGCGATCAGTGAGCTCCCTCTGCTCCGTCTCTGACAATGGGGCGATCTGAGACGAGGTCGACGAAGTCGCCACTGGAGGTGGTGCTAAAGATGTCCTCTGCTCAAGTAATCTCATCATACGCTCCATGTTTTCCTCCTGGCGCTTGGCCGCCTCCTCCTGGCGCCGCAACGCCTCTGACATCTGGGCCACTTGAGCCCGCAACTCCTGGACCTCACTCTGCCTGGTCTGCTCGGCCTCCCGTCGCTCGGGCTCCTCAGCTGAGGTCGGACGCCCACTCGTCGCTGCACGACGTCTCGGCGGCATCGCAGGTAACTGCAGCAAATACAACCGTCAGAACATAACAATCATACGACCCAATCCCGCGAAAGTCTATGACATGTTACCCTTCCTAAAGTATTATGTCGTCTGCAGCCAACATAATCGCTTTGAGAGAATAACATGTAAAATCACTCGTCCCATCCCTTGGGAGAGGTAAAACTCAATCAGGACTCTCGCTAAAAGTCACGACTCTCACGTAGTCATCCTAAAGTCCAACCACAAGCCTAGGGCTTCTAAGCCCTCAATGACCTACACCCTAGGCTCTGATACCACTCTAATCTGTCACGTCCCGAGGTCGAAACTGCGACCCGGCTCGCTAACAGATCCGCCATCTGTACGGAAACTGCCGTACAGACGAAGCGTCTAACCTGCAAAAGATAGAACTACAGCTACAAAGATATCAGAGCGGATAAGAAAGCTGTAATATAAAATCTCACTACTATAAAGCTGAAAATAAATACAAGCTCCATCTCCCAAATACATGGTGATACAAAAGGAATCCACCTATACATCATCTACAAATCCAAATGGGAGAAACTAAAACTAGAAATATAACAAAATCCCACAGTCCGGGATGGTACATCTACCTCACTCTAAGGTAACAATGCTGGTAGGTAACTATCTCGCGACTCCCTGTCCTCAGTCCGTCAAGCCAGCTCGGGCAGAAACGGAAGAAAAGCCTTAGCAACCTGTCACCGACAGAGGGTGTGAGAACTACATCCTACAGTAGTTCTCAGTGGGTACCGTCTCCAAGAACCACGGTCTGCCCACTAAGTCTACTAGAGGCATAAGATAACAGAAAAAGACTGTGATAATGAAAAGTAAGCTGGAAAGTATCTACAGCTATCATGCCTCTATCTACTATGCCCAATGGGGAAAAGAACACAGATGATGGTATGCATCCACTCACTACTGACAATAAGTCACAAGTACTATGCCATCACTCTCTCAATGACACCCAATCTCAATGACTGCCTCATAGGGTCTAGTCAAAGTCAAGCCTGCGCTCCTCTACTGCCACTACGCCCAAACAGGACTTGGTCTTACGTAGGGTGTCCCACACGGACTATCTCAACCTCAAGCGAACTCTAGTGTATCAACTAACCGCATCATCGCAGCCTCGTCAGGCTCGGTATCATCATCGCACCCGGGGCGTAGCTCGAGGGGAGCGACCCCACCGAACTCAAGTATCTCAAGTATCTCATAACTGGCATAGAATGCCAGGCTCAGCAGGCTATAATCTGTTACGGAATTTGAGTTGGCGTAGTTTCGTGAAAGGTTCAAGTCTTGAAGATTGAAGGTGAAGAAAGTTGGATCATTTAACTCAATCTCAAGAAAGAAGAATTCAAAAGGATCAGGTATGTTTAACTAAAGATTATTGGTGATCCGAATACTTCTTGTAGTGTAGAAACACCTGGAAGAATTTTTAACTGCATAAAAATCAAAAACTGGTGTTCGGACATGTTCAGGATCCGGATCAGAGCCAGCAATCCGGATCCCGAAGGTTGTTGTTTCATACATTACTTCAATCCGGATCGCAGCATCTCACGATCCGGATCCCGAACGTTGAGTTTTCTGAATTGTATGAACGATCCGGATCAGGCATTCCGATCCGGATCCCGAACGTTTGTTTTTCTGGAAACCGTCTTTCTTGCTACTGCAATCCGGATCGCCCAAATCCGATCCGGATCGCCGTCCGTAAAAATTCCAGAAATGTTAGGTTTTTGATTCTTATCTCTTTCCAAATGTTTCTAACCTATAAATAGACCCTATGACTCTTTTTCTAGGGCGAATCCAAAATAATCACATAGAGCCGTCATATTCATATATCATTTCATACGGCCTAGATCCACATATAGAGAAGAAAGGAAATCATTAGAGAATACTCTATGTTTCTTCATCTATATTGATTAGTTTGATTCTAGGTTTTCATACTCACATCTTGAGTTGAATCAAACTAATGAATACTTAGATGGTATTTCCGATCTATCTTTGATCTAAGTATTCGGCGGATCATCACCACCCAAAAACAACGATTTCCCCAAAATCGGCGCGTGGATTCGCGTGTCCTTGTGGATTCAAGGTTCAACCGCTCTCGTGGATTCGGAGCGAGGCACGTTCGTGGATTCGAAGGGTGCTACTGGGTGAAGACCGTGGATTCGGTCGGACGTCGTGGATTCGACGTTGGACGCCGTGGATTCGGCGTTGGGCGCAGATCGTGGATTCGAGAAGCGTCGTGGAACGAGCGGAGAAGATCCTCTAGGAGCGTATGGAAAAGGTTGAGTCGTAAGTGTGTACGGTAAATCACCTTGTACGTGTTTTAATTCTAGTGGATTTCTGCCGTGTTATCGGTCCCGTGGTTTTTTACTCCGGTTTGGAGTTTTTCCACGTAAAAATCTTGCGTGTTATTTTTATTTCCTCATTGGGTTTTTATCGCAACGATTTTTGAGTGTTTATACGTTTACACCTATTCACCCCCCTCTAGGTGTTTTTTCCCCTATTTGGATCTACATTACATATAACCCAACAAGTGGTATCAGAGCGGGAATAGGGTTGTAAACAATGGTTGAAGGTGGAAACATCAATCGACCCCCTTTCTTTGATGGAACAAATTATGCGTACTGGAAAGTACGGATGAAAGCCTTTTTAATTTCCATCGACGAAAGGGTGTGGCAATCAATTGAATTAGGATGGTCTAATCCAACTGAAATTATCTCTGATGTTCGCACCTTAAAACCTAGGTCGAAATGGACCAAGGAAGAGTTAGATTTATCTTCTTGCAATGGCAAGGGAATTAATGCTATTTTTAATGCCTTATCTCAAACTGAATTCTCTCGTGTCTCGGCATGTGAGACTGCGTAAGAAATCTGGGATGTTCTTCAGGTTACACATGAGGGAACTATGTTACGGAATTTGAGTTGGCGTAGTTTCGTGAAAGTCTCAAGTCTTGAAGATTGAAGGTGAAGAAAGTTGGATCGTTTAACTCAATCTCAAGAAAGAAGAATTCAAAAGGATCAGGTATGTTTAACCTAAGATTTTGTGTGATCCGAATACTTCTTGTAGTGTAGAAACACTTGGAAGAATCTTTCATTGCATAAAAATCAAAAACTGGACTTGGGACATGTTCAGGATCCGGATCAGGTTGTTCGATCCGGATCCCGAAGGTGGTTCGTTCATACACCAGTTCAATCCGGATCGTAGTCTCTTGATCCGGATCCCGAACAGTGAGTTTACCATTTTTCTTGAACGATCCGGATCATGCTTCGCAATCCGGATCCCGAACGTTGATGTTTGGTAAACTGTATGAACGATCCGGATCATGCACTTCGATCCGGATCCCGAACCTTCGTTTTTCTGGAACTGGCTGACTCGTTACGACGATCCGGATCACAGCTAGTCCGATCCGGATCGCCGTCCGTAAATTTCCAGAAATGTTAGGTTTTTGATTCTTATCTCCTTCCTAGGGTTTCTAACCTATAAATAGACCCTATGACTCTTTTTCTAGGGTCAATCCACATAGTCAATAGCCGTCATTTTCATATATCATTTTATACGGCTATAGATCCACATATAGAGAAGAAAGGAAATCATTAGAGAACACTCTATGTTTCTTCATCTATATTGATTAGTTTGATTCTAGGTTTTCATACTCACATCTTGAGTTGAATCAAACTAATGAATACTTAGATGGTATTTACGATCTATCTTTGATCTAAGTATTCGGCGGATCATCACCACCCAAAACAACGATTTACCCCAAAAATCGGCGCGTGGATTCGCGTGTCCTTGTGGATTCAAGGTTCAACCGCTCTCGTGGATTCGGAGCGAGGCACGTTCGTGGATTCGAAGGGTGCTATTGGGTGAAGACCGTGGATTCGGTCGGACGTCGTGGATTCGACGTTGGACGCCGTGGATTCGGCGTTGGGCGCAGATCGTGGATTCGAGAAGCGTCGCGGAGCGAGCGGAGAAGATCCTCTAGGAGCGTATGCAAAAGGTTGAGTCATAAGTGTGTACGGTAAATCACCTTGTACGTGTTTTAATTCTAGTGGATTTCTGCCGTGTTATCGGTCCCGTGGTTTTTTCTCCGGTGATGGAGTTTTCCACGTAAAAATCTTGCATATTATTTTTATTTCCGCATTGGGTTTTTATCGCAACGATTTTTTGAGTGTTTATGCGTTTACACCTATTCACCCCCCTCTAGGTGTTTTTTCCCCTATTTAGATCCGTATTACATATAACCCAACAAGTGGTATCAGAGAGGGAATAGGGTTGTAAACAATGGTTGAAGGTGGAAACATCAACCGACCCCCGTTCTTCGATGGAACAAATTATGCGTACTGGAAAGTACGGATGAAAGCCTTTTTAATTTCCATCGACGAACGGGTGTGGCAATCGATTGAATTAGGATGGACTAATCCAACTGAATTTATTGGTGATGTTCGCACCTTAAAACCTAGGTCGAAATGGACCAAGGAAGAGTTAGATTCATCTTCTTACAATGGCAAGGGAATTAATGCTATCTTTAATGCCTTATCCCAAACTGAATTCTCTCGCGTCTCGGCATGTGAGACTGCGAAAGAAATCTGGGATGTTCTTCAGGTTACACATGAGGGAACTAACCTCGTGAAGATTCAGAAACTGCAAATGCTTACGAGCAAGTTTGACTCTATCTTAATGGCAGAAAATGAATCTTTCACGGACTACTATACACGATTGCAAGACATCGTAAACTCATGTGCTAATCTGGGAGAGAATATTCCAGAATTTAAGATTGTAAGAAAAATCTTAAGAACTCTTCCTGAACGATTTCGCCCAAAGGTTACTGCCATTGAAACTATTAAACACCCGGACGAAATTCGTGTAGAAGAATTAGTTGGTTCATTACAAACTTATGAAATGACATTTACTACTAACAATTCTTCTGGAAAGGCATCCACTTCTAAGTCTTCAGGTTATGCGTTGAAAACAACTAAGGAAGAAGACGCGGATACATCCTCCTCAGACGATGACGAGAACCTTTCTATGGAGGAATTTGAGAAGCAGCTCGCTCTCTTGACAAGGAAGTTTCGCCGCAACTTTCGAAGGGGTAATTCAAGCAAATCTCCATCCTTCGGAAAGTCGAACAAAGGCAAGGGTACTTCAAGTCACAAGTCAAGAAAGCAAGAGAACTTCTCAAAGGATAAGAACAGTTCAGAAGGACAACTACAATGCTTCAAATGTCGAGGCTACGGCCACATTGCAACGGAATGTCCTAAGAAGTATCCGGCAAAGAAGAAGGCGATGCAAGTCGTCACTTGGGATGACAACTCAACGTCAAATGAGTCGTCTTCGAGTGATGAAGAAAAGAGCTCCACCGCATTCCACGCGTCCGTATCTTCACCCTTCATGTGCTTTATGGCAAATACATCTGAGTCGTTGTCCAACTCCACTGTTGAAAAGAAAGCTACGGACAACGAATTGGATGATTCGGAAGGTGAAGAATTTGCTCTAGCCTATCACAGATCTTTACGGGATTTAAAGAAACCAGCTAAGCAAAACAAGGGGTTGAGAGGGAGATTGCAGGATCTCGAAGAAGAAGTAAAAAGGGTAACTTCTCTCTCGACCGATCTTGAAGTGGAAAGGGATAAACTGATGAAAAAAAATGTTTTCCTTCAAGAGTCCAATGAGCAACTCGAGAAGAACTATATAGATATGGTGAACAAAGCGAACTACTTCTTGAAGCTCTACGGCGAGGCCCGACGGGAAAAATTGGAAATGACAGAGACCATTTGCCAACTCAAGGATGACTTACAGCAATTTTCCTTAGGAAGGAGTAAGTTGGATAAACTTCTTGGTCTAGGTCAAACAAACAAGTTCGGCCTCGGATACAATCGAACTGAAGACAATTTTAGTTCGGTTGGGACAGTCTTTGTGCCTCAGTCGGTATCTCCTCCTCCGACACCGGAAATCATGACAACCAACGACAACAAGCCTACTTCATCCTCTTCAGAATCATCAAGCACAAAGGTATGTTTTCGTTGTAATTTTGCAGGGCACATTGGAAGAAATTGCAAGATTGGAGCTCAAAGATCAAATCAACCACATCTTGCAACTACTACCAATAAGTTCACTCCATGGAATTCAAAGAATGATTTTCCTAAAGAAAAGGACATTAGTAGTACTTCAACCAAGACGATGACAAAAGAAAAAGACCAATCTTGCAAGACGTCTTCATCAAGGAAAACTTTTCAACCATTGCCAACATACTCCAAAACTCAAAAGGTTTGGGTATGCAAAGGTGAAACCCCTCCTTGTCTTTAATCGTTCTTCGATTAAATCTTGTGTAGTTTATGTATACTACTTTCTTTTCTTCTTTTTCTTTTGGCCGACCCGTCAACCATCTTTGGGAGGTAAATGGTACATCTTTTTATTGGTTGATGATTTCTCTCGGTTTTCTTGGGTAGCATTTTTAAAAGAGAAAGCTGATACGTTTGACTCTTTTCATGAGATTTGCCATCGTATTATGATTGAAAAGAATGAAAAGATCATTCGTGTTAGAAGTGATAGAGGTGGAGAATTCATAAATTCAAAATTCATTGATTTTTGCACTTCAAATGGAATTAAACATGAATTCTCGGCACCCTATACACCTCAGCAGAATGGTGTTGTTGAGCGCAAGAACAGGGTTGTTCAAGAGATGGCGCGTGTGATGCTTCATAGCCGGAATTTACCGCTACATTTTTGGGCTGAAGCCGTGAACACCGCTGTCTATGTCATTAATAGAGTTTACTTGCGCCCAGGAACCTTGAATACACCATATGAGCTGTGGTTTAGTAGAAAACCCAATATCAAATATTTTCGTGTCTTCGGGAGTCGATGTTACATTTTACGTGACCGTGAAAATCTTGGAAAGTTCGACTCTCGAAGTGATGAAGGGATCTTTTTGGGTTATTCTACGAATAGCAGAGCATATCGAGTATTTAACATTGAATCTAAGACGATCGTAGAATCTATAAATGTTAAAGTAGATGAAGCTTTTCACTTTGAAACTGGAAAATCTACCCTCGATATCTCTCTAGATGATGATTCTCCTGCTAGTGCATCTTCTCATAATAATACTTCCAATATTAATGATGCATCTAATGGTTCTTCTAGTTTATCTGATGTGCAGGAATCATCTCATATATCTCCGAGTACTCCGTTTCAACAAACGTTACGAATCTCCAAGGATCATCCGGAATCGAATATTATTGGAGATCCACAAGAAGGAGTCAGAACTCGGAGGCAGTTGGTTTGTGGATTCGCTTGCTACGTATCTTTAATCGAACCAAAGAACATAGATGAAGTTCTTCAGGATGACTACTGGATTAAAGCTATGCAGGAAGAGCTCCATCAATTTGAGCGAAACAAAGTCTGGGAATTAACGAAGCCTCCAAAGCAACACAATGTGATAGGTACCAAATGGATCTTCAAGAACAAGAAAAATCAGGATGGTACTATCATCAGGAACAAGGCACGATTAGTTGCTCAAGGCTACTCTCAAGTAGAAGGTATAGACTTTGATGAAACCTTCGCCCCTGTAGCTAGACTCGAGTCCATTCGTATACTATTTGCTATTGCTTGTCATTTTAAAATCAAATTATTTCAAATGGACGTTAAGAGCGCATTTCTAAATGGGTTTTTAAATGAGGAAGTTTATGTGGCTCAACCGAAAGGTTTTGTAGATCATAAACAACCTAACCATGTTTTTCGTTTGAAAAAGGCTCTTTACGGTCTGAAACAAGCACCGCGAGCATGGTACGAAAGGTTAACAAAGCACCTTTTGGAGAAGAGCTATACTCGAGGGGGAGCTGATAGGACTCTCTTTGTGAAGCATTATCAAAGCAATTTCATTGTAGCACAAATCTATGTCGATGACATTGTATTTGGCGCAACAAGAGATAACGATGCTTCTAAATTCGCGGAGACTATGGAAAGCGAATTTGAGATGTCCATGATGGGCGAATTGACTTATTTCCTTGGATTGCAAATTAAACAAAATGATGAAGGTATTCACTTCAGTCAATCCAAGTATGCAATGGAGTTGGTCAAAAAGTTTGATCTAGAAAATTGTAAAGATTTTCCGACTCCAATGGGAACTAGCCACAAGGGACTTGGAAGTGAATCACATAGTGAGAATGTAGACGAGAAACTGTATCGAAGTATGATTGGAAGTCTACTTTACCTCACGGCTAGTCGCCCGGATATATCTTTTGGTGTTGGGATTTGCGCGAGATATCAATCAGCACCAAAGGAGGTTCACCTGAAAGCGGTGAAAAGGATCGTCCGGTATATCAAAGAATCAATTAATTTCGGAATTTGGTATCCTATGGGAACAAGTTTGGATATTGTTGGATACTCAGATGCCGATTGGGCAGGATCAGTGGATGATCGGAAAAGCACGAGTGGTGCATGCTTCTATCTTGGCCATTGCCTTGTTGCATGGCACAGTAAAAAGCAGAACTGCATAGCACTCTCGACTGCCGAAGCGGAATACATTTCAGCTGGAAGTTGCTCAACTCAACTCATTTGGATGAAAAGCGTATTGAGCGACTTCCACATTTCAGCATCTTCGGTAACAATACTTTGTGACAACACTAGTGCTATTAACATTTCTAAAAACCCTGTGTTGCACTCTAGAACAAAACATATTGAACTTAGATATCATTTTCTTAGAGAGCTAGTTGAATCAAATACTCTTCAACTTTCATATATTTCAACTGAGGATCAATTAGCTGACATTCTAACAAAACCTTTGGATCAAAAACGTTTTATTCATTTACGAAAAGCAATTGGGATGCTTTCCTTGAAATAATCTTCTTTTTGAAATCTTTGCTTAGGATAGGTTTTGTATTTGTTTTTGTTTTGTTCATTATCTATGTTTGTACATAGGACATTAATTGAGCATAGATCATAATTGACTTTAATTGCATCTTTTCGCATATTTAGAAATTTATTATGCTTTTGCCATCATAATATTTCACTGTTGTAATGATCATTTATGTTAATTAAATCATCTTCTAAAGTGATCAAAGTCAATTTCACTCTCTCTATGATCTCTTGGTATAGTCATTATCTTATTTGACTGCTTAGTCGAGTATGAAATCGAGATCAATATTTGGTTGAATACTTTATATCTTAAATAATTGATAGCCAATTGAGGGGGAGTCTTAGAAAAGGTAAAATGCTCAAAAGATGTGGAAAGAGTTACATCCCAATGAGGAGTGTGAAAACTACCACCACATGGAGGAAAGAGCTACCAACTCGGTCGTCCGAGTATTGTGTGCAGCTACCACATGTATACCAAGCATGGTTGTTCAAATTTTTGATTAAGTAAAATGCATGTTGAAATACTTGACTCTGTCAAATTTCAAGGTTGGTATAAGGTGGGTTTTTTAATGAAAGATGCTCAAAGAGCCACTATCTTCAACAGATTGTCTAGATACATTATCTATTATATTTGGGATTTCAAACATCTATTGATCTTTGTATTTCATTTTCTTTACTGAATTGATGATTTGATAAAGGCATTACTCATAAGATCAAGTTAGATGTAATTGAAGGTGTTCAACTTTAAGGGATTTAATTCTTGTAAATTCTCGTTTCATTTTTGGATATTATTGATAGATTTGGCATAATCTAATTCTTGGTGTATGAAACGATGATTTTTGTTTAAAGTTGATACACATTTGCGCTTACAATCTTTTTCTGGTTTTTTCCTGAATTTCTCTGAAATTTTCTAAAGAAAAAGTTGGGGCCGATCCGGATCGGGCTAGATGATCCGGATCCCGAACGCAGGAATTCTTCTGCGGGCTGACGATCCGGATTGTATCTGCCGATCCGGATCCCGAACGCAGTTTCTCACTGCGGGCAGCCGATCCGGATCGCAGTTATGAACTGATCCGGATCGCGGCTAGGTTTTATAAAGAACGAAAGGGGTTTTTGATTTCTTTTACTCCAATCTTTTGTTCCAAAGTTTCCAGAGCCTATCTCTCTAGATTTCATCCTTCCTGGAAGCTTTCAAACTCAAGTTCTTCAACTCCAAGTAAGTTTTATTGATCAAAATCTCGGTTCTTCACCGTTTTTCTCTTTTCCTCCTCAAACGTGATGAATTTCTTGGATCAACTTTGTTTGTGGATGGTTTTTGATCAAATTTCTTTTGAAATAAGAACTCTGGGTAGATTAGTTTTTGTTTATATGCTAGGTATTCTCCTGATTAACGGATTTTTAGGCTTCGATTTCTAAAATTTCGGTTTTAGGGCATATAATAAGGATTTTCGAAAATTATGCAATTGATCTAGTTTTAAAAGTCCTTTTTGCAAAACTAATTTGATTCTTAGCTTCTCTACATGATAATGATTCTTTGGGTACAATTTCTCAATTTTTGAAAACTAAGAATTTTTGTGTTCTTGAGTTGGTTTTCACAGGACACCTTCTTAACTCAAGCACTTTGATCAATGGCACTTAATTCAATGTGTTTCTCTGGTTAATCCTTCCCCTGGTCTCAATGGTACACACTCGCCCAACAAATAAACTGAAGAGAGCCAAGAACCTCCAACGAAAAGGTGAATTTGTCGAGGTCAGTGACACAGAGGTAGATTGTCATGAGGTTGACTGGGCGGCATTGACGGATGATGATGACTCAATGTATGAACAAGAACCGTCTGATGATTCAAGGAGAAAGGCGTCTGTTAAATCAAAAGAAAAGGCAACTAAGGAACCAGGAAAAGCATCAATGGCAGCACCAACCATCTCCATGAAAAGAAAGAGAATAACTAGACGCCGTGGGCTACGACAGGACATTAATGTTGACACGCCGATAGCTCCTGACTCCCCACATCGCTTGGAAGAAGTATTCGTTAACACTGATCGTCTTCGAGCCTTTGCACATCGCGAATGCATTGGTGAAAGGCATGTTAACATTGAGGCTCTGCAAGGTCACTCCTGAGTTTGGTCTTCTGATTGAACAAGCAAACCTTATTCAAGTATGTCGTTTCCCAGAAACTCTTGGCTACTGTTTGCATCATGTAATGGACCTTCTATACTAATGCACGGCATCTTCGAGAGTTTGAGAATGGTCCTATGTAGTTCTACACGATATCCAAGGCACAAGGTTTAAGATTACTCCACAATTGATTGGAGAGGTTTTGGGAATGGAAGCCAGCAAGAAAGGAGTTCACTACTTGAAGGGGGTAATTTGACAACACATTATGGCGAAAAGTTATAGAGGGAATTTGTCTCGAGGAACACAATCAACCGAAAAATATGTTCGATCTAAAGAACTTCGTCTTGAATATCGCTTCTTAAACTTCATCACATGTTACAATATACTTCCAAATATGCAGACAAAGGTTGTGAGATGGGACCGGTTGTTGTTTTTGTATCTTATAGGACATCCATCAGAGGCAACGGCATTGAATATCAACATTCCGTACATTATCTGGAATAGAATGGCGCGATATGTTGAGCATCCTCATCCCACTGAGAGAATTCCATTTCCCTTGATTATAATGAGGATTTTAAAGAAATTTCAGGTTGACATTACTTCAACAACTTATCATCAATGTCTGAGCATGATAGATGAGTCTACCATTGTCAAATCCCTCCATAAGTTGCCGCATGTCACTCCAGTTCCTGCATCTGGAACGAAGCACAGTACAAGCACTGACGCATCACCATCTCGACAAGCACCCTGCACAGATGATGGACAAGCATCAATAACATCGATTATCAAGGAAAAACAGCGACTATCTGTTAAGCAAGAACAAATTTTGAAGGAACAACAAAGAATTACCAATGAGCTTGAGATTACCACGGCAGCTCACATTACCATAGCGAAGAAGATCAATTCAATGGACAAGCGGATGCGAAAGATACTCTCTAAGATGGGTTGCACAAGCTCTGAAGACTCAGATTCTGACAACTGATTACTTTGACTCTTTTTTTTTTTTTTTTCTTTTTGTGCAGGATTTTGATTTTAGAATTTAGTTTTATACTTACTTTAGCTTAGTTCTCAGGTTTTACGTTTTATTGGAACTTTTCCCTCTCCTAACATTTCGTAGTCTTAACTACATTTTGGCTTTATTTTGTGACAAAAAGGGGGAGAGAGTTAGAGAGAACTTTGAACAATGAATGATGAAATATCAAGGTAAGTATGATCTCTACAATGAATGATGAAATTCAAGGTAAGTATGATCTCAACTTCAACTTTTGGTTTTCATCTTGTGATTGTTTGCATGTCTCGACTAACTATTCGACTAACTATTTGGGCATGTAATATAACTAACAAGTTGATGTTGGACTAACATTGTGTGACATTTGGTTTTAGTTGCATAGAAGATATGTTGGTTTTTGACTATGATTCTCTTACATATCTGAATTCTCAAATGTCATGATGATTAGATAAACTCTATCTCTGTACTAGGTTTTGTATGCTAAATATTCTTGAGGTATCTAACGATCTCTTTTTGTCAAGAATGATTTCTTTGTGCAGAGAGTACGATGTCTAAAGTCTAGAGTCTGTTTTAGGAGTTTATCTCATGTTTTTAAATTTTTGGATTCTCCATTGTAAATTTTTGTTGTATGGTGATAGCAACAAAAATATTTTTGAATTTTCTTTAGTGGATCTATGTTTTGTCACGAAACCGCCAAAGGGGGAGATTGTTACGGAATTTAAGTTGGCGTAGTTCGTGAAAGTCTCAAGTCTTGAAGATTGAAGGTGAAGAAAGTTGGATCGTTTAACTCAATCTCAAGAAAGAAGAATTCAAAAGGATCAGGTATGTTTAACCTAAGATTTATGTGATCCGAATACTTCTTGTAGTGTAGAAACACTTGGAAGAATCTTTCATTGCATAAAAATCAAAAACTGGACTTGGGACATGTTCAGGATCCGGATCAGGTTGTTCGATCCGGATCCCGAAGGTTGGTTCGTTCATACCCAGTTCAATCCGGATCGTAGTCTCTTGATCCGGATCCCGAACAGTGAGTTTACCATTTTTCTTGAACGATCCGGATCATGGCTTCGCAATCCGGATCCCGAACGTTGATGTTTGGTAAACTGTATGAACGATCCGGATCATGCACTTCGATCCGGATCCCGAACCTTCAGTTTTTCTGGAACTGGCTGACTCGTTACGACGATCCGGATCACAGCTAGTCCGATCCGGATCGCCGTCGGTAAATTTCCAGAAATGTTAGGTTTTGATTCTTATCTCCTTCCTAGGGTTCTAACCTATAAATAGACCCTATGACTCTTTTTCTAGGGTCAATCCACATAGTCAATAGCCGTCATTTTCATATATCATTTTATACGGCTATAGATCCACATATAGAGAAGAAAGGAAATCATTAGAGAACACTCTATGTTTCTTCATCTATATTGATTAGTTTGATTCTAGGTTTTCATACTCACATCTTGAGTTGAATCAAACTAATGAATACTTAGATGGTATTTCCGATCTATCTTTGATCTAAGTATTCGGCGGATCATCACCACCCAAAACAACGATTTACCCCAAAATCGGCGCGTGGATTCGCGTGTCCTTGTGGATTCAAGGTTCAACCGCTCTCGTGGATTCGGAGCGAGGCACGTTCGTGGATTCGAAGGGTGCTATTGGGTGAAGACCGTGGATTCGGTCGGACGTCGTGGATTCGACGTTGGACGCCGTGGATTCGGCGTTGGGCGCAGATCGTGGATTCGAGAAAGCGTCGCGGAGCGAGCGGAGAAGATCCTCTAGGAGCGTATGGAAAAGGTTGAGTCGTAAGTGTGTACGGTAAATCACCTTGTACGTGTTTTAATTCTAGTGGATCCTGCCGTGTTATCACCCGGGTTTTTTCTCCGGTGATGGAGCCACCTTGCGCGTATTATTTTTATTTCCGCATTGGGTTTTTATCGCAACGATTTTTGAGTGTTTATACGTTTACACCTATTCACCCCCTCTAGGTGTTTTCCCTATTTAGATCCTATGTAGCGCCGAGTTCTCCCTTCTGGCGCGAGTGACTGCAAACCCGCGCTCCACCATAGTGCCCTGTCGACCACTTTCTGAAAGGTGTGCAAGTCAGCCGCTTGCACCACCTCGAAAATGTTGCTCGCAAGCCATCGACGAAGAGTTGCGCCTTGTGGGGACTCGTCCCTCACGACGAACGGAACACAGTTAGCTAGTCTCACGAATTCACGCTGATACTCCATGACTGTCCTGCTCCCTGCTGGATGTGCTTCAAGTCATCCTCCACTTCTTTTTGACGCTATTGGTGAAGAAAGCGCCAAACAGCTCCTGTTTGAACGTCGTCCAGGATGGGAGTGCGGTACGTGTGGTAGGGTCGGGGCGTACTGTCTTCCACCACAAGCGGGCATTCCCTCCCAAGCAGTGGACCGCTAAGGGAACCCGCTCGTGGTCCTCCATGAGTAAGTCTTCAAACAATTTTTCCATTGACCCCACCCAGTTCTCGACGACCCAAGGGTCGGTCGTCTCTCCTTCGAACACGGGCGGGTCATACTTCTTGAAGTTGGCCAGGTTGGCCATACCCGCTCTCGCTCAGTCAGCCCAGCTGTCCCCTCCCCGCAGCGGCGGCAGCCACGGTAGGGGAAGGTGTAACCATAGTCTCTTCCAGCGTAACCTGCTGGTGGTCCCCGGCGCCGGTGCCGTAGTCGCCGCCGGCGGCGCCGCTGCTGGCGCGTTTGGCCCCTGCGGAGGGACCGGGGCGGCCGTCACTGTCGCAGCCTGCTGCCGTTGCGTCAGCTGACGCACGTGGTCTGTGAGGGTGGCCAGTTGCCCTGCCATCTCCCTCATTTGCTGCCGCAGGAGCTGATTCTCCGCGGCCGCCGACGTCGTGGCATCTGCTCGGTGTCCTCGGTGGATGATCTAGTACGGGCCATGTCTGCCACACACAAAAAGAAGGTCAGCTTTAGCCTTTGCTAATAAACAACGGACCGCCAATCAAGAGAAAGGACTCAGACTCTCCCCCCCCCCCCCCCGATCACTCACGTCCTAACCTCCTACGTCCCATCCATTTATTCAATTGCAGTCCAGTGAGGTATTCCCACGGATGTCGGCACCAACTGTTGTGATTGAACAACAAAAAAAAAAGTCTCTGATACCATCTTAATCTGTCACGCCCCGAGGGTTTCGTTCAGCGGAAACAGTACACAAAAAGGTCATTTGGCTCGAAATAAACCCCCTTTTTTTTTTTGAAAAGCTCTCTTCCTCGGTGCGTGCCCAGACCCGCCGCATACACAGGGTCACTCTGCACACGGACAGAGTCTCCCCTGTATATGCACGGCGTCGCGATCAGTACAGTGTCCAAACACAAACCACAATTCAATCACAACAGTTCAGCGTTCATTCATACAAACATACAAGTATTACAACTAAAGCATTTTCATGGCCGGTTGGTTTGAAAGGATAAATCCACAATTGTAAAAAAACGGCGCCCACTCGACGCCTAGAATATTTTGAAAAACGGTTTCGAAAGCCACATAAAACCACAGGGTTTTGAAAACAGTGCCCACACGACACTCAGGTTGGAAATCCCTTTTTAAAGATCCATAAATCCACAAGGTTTGAAAACAGTGCCCACACGACACCTAGATTTTGAAAGCGGTTTTCGCAATTCCTTTTGGGTTTGTTTTTTTTTTTCTTTTTCTGTTTGAAAGCGGCCAACAAAGAGAGAAAGGAAGGTTTATTAAATAAGCAGAAGTTGACGACATCCTACCGACCCCACGAGGGCATCGAGAACACACATAAGACTACCGTAATAAATGGAAAGCGTCAATAAGGAGGAAAATACAATATGGGGTCTCCGTAGACCCGAAAACTCCAGCCTCGGCCTCACCGTCGCCTATCACTCTCCCCGGAAGGATCCTGTCACAGAGTGGGAAGTCAGCGACAATATAGAATAATAAGGAAGCAGGAAAAAGAAGTGTGCCCAACCATAAACTATCCGGAGCAACATCCTCCCAAACTGGGAATAACCACGCACACCTGCATAACCTAATCCGTGCACCTACCCCGGCGTCCCCACCAAGCACCTACCTCGGTAAACCACGTCGGGCACCTACCCCGACGGGTCACACCGCTCGCACCTCGGCGCCTCAAACCCCCACCTGCGGGGGCCCCACTACGTCACCTCGTGGGTTTACACGGGTCATAGACCACTTTTCCGGAAAAGCACACCCTTAGCGGTGGCCAAACCACGGGTGCGCGTGCTGCAGCCTCGAGCCAAGTAACCAACAATAATAGTATACGAGATAATAGTGACATAAGGACTACTAGATTAGTATCAACAAGTACCTTGCAATTCTTCTTAATTTAGCATAAAACAAAATAACTTGAATGGTTTAAAGTTGAAGTACAACTGTCGGGAACCCGACGTTTGATCCCAAAATAAAACCCACCTCAAACACGAAGAAAGAGACGTGTGGAAACTCCAACCAAAATACCCTGGCCGCGCGCGCCCGAGCAGCTACAACAAAATTTATTCGTTAAAAACAATCGTCGGTTTAAAACACTCAAAAACGGGGCGAAACGGGCTAAAAACGGAGCTTCTGGACCCTTTTTCTGGAAAACGGGTGCCGGGTCCAGGCGTGGACCGGGTCCACGACGGCGGGCGGCAGCGGCGCGGGCCGGGAGCACGCGGCGGCGGTGGACCGGGGCGTCTTGGGCCGGGCCGCGCGCACGGGGCAGGAGCGCGCGCGGGTCCACGGTTTCCCGCGGCGGCAGTGCGAACGGGTGCACGCCAGGGCGTGCACCGCGCGGCCTGGCGCACGGCCCTGTGCGCCGGGTCTGCGCCCCCGGGCCTCGATGGCATGCGCCGGGTGCACGCCGGCTTGTGTGGACCGCGGCCAGAAATCCCCTCCCGTGAACAGTGATTTCGGCTCCGTTGCGACCCCGCGATCACGGCGGCTCCGGCGGTGACCCCGTGAACACGGTGACGGCGGCGGCGGCCTCCCGTTTAACCACGGCGGCGGCGGCCTCCCGTTTGGTCCCCAAATCGCCTCACACGCGGCACGAGACGAAGGAAAACCCACCCCGACATTACAAAGGATTTCCCCTCCCCCTTGCTTGAAACAAGAAATAGAAAGAAAATAATTCATCGCTTACCTTGGTCGCGGCGTCGGGGGGTTGCAAGAAGAGGGATCGTCCCGGGGGGTGTGCGATCGTCCTCCTCTCCTCGATCGCTTCGCCGTAGATCCCCGCACCAATCAATCGCAGGGAGAAGAGGAAGAGGAAGGGGAAGCAGTTCCTCGTCCGCGTTCGGGTACGGTTCGTCCAAGGTGGGGTAGCAGAGAGTTATGAGGGTCGAACCCTAATTCGCCAACCGGAACGAATTAATTAGCTGGTCTGGCGCAACAGGGGCTTAACCCAAAATCCCCAAACTACCAAAAATTTAAACGATCGCGAAGTGGATAGCGGAAGAAGATAAACCCAAACCCCGTCAACAGGAAATTAGGATTTCGAGTTCGAACCTGGGTCCGGCGTGCCTCGAAATTCGTGCCGGTCGCCTGGGCTGCTAACAAACTTCCGGAATTATTGTGGGAGAATCCGAAGTCGGAAAATAAATACGGTCGCGCTGCCGCGCTCCGTTTCGCGAGCTCTAACGCCTAAAAATACCCGAGAGCCCCGACGGTCTGCCAAGAAGAGAAGAAGAAAAAAGATCACGCACCGGACCCTCAAGCGCACAAGATGCAAATAAAACCTGAAATAAAGAACACCAAAAAAACACTAAACCAGCGGGTACTACACCTGGGCGCCGCGCGGCTGGCCCAGGCAGCGCAGCGGCGGGCCCAGGTTGTGCTGCGGCTGCCGTACTAGTGCCGCGGCTGCGGCTTGCGCCGTTTGTGTCGCGCGCTGGGTTTTTCTCGCTTGGGCTTGATTTTTGGCGCCGGCGACCGCGCGTCTAACCCCGCCTCCGCTAATTGGGTGTCCTCCTTTCTCTCGCAGGTGGGCATTGTGCTGATGGATTTTTCTTTAGAGTGGCAGGGCTTGGTGCCCTCGGTTGTGCTGCGGGGTTAGAGATGAGCAGGGTGTGTGATGTGTGAGTGCAGGGGAGTTGGAATTTTTGAGTTGGCTTGAATTGTGGTGGACTTTTGATGAATGTAATATTGGTTATAACTTTGGAGTGTACTGCAGGATGTTTTGAGAGCAGTTTGTTCTGCTTGTTGGCAGTTGTTGAGCAACGAGAGTGCTGTGGATTTGGGCTTGTATGTGTGAAGTGTGTGCTTGTGTTATGTTGAGTTTTGTGGCCTTATGTGAACAGGAAGAGTTTTGTGTGTGCTAAGGAGCTTTAAAATGAGCTGTTGGAATTTTTGTAAAGCATGCTGTTGGGAATTGTATTATGAGAGCTGTTGGGAGTTTTACTAAGTGTGCTATTGGGATCTTTATTAAAGTGTACTGTCGGTGATGAAGTGAACTTAAATTGGGCTTTGGACGTTAATTATTGTATGTATTGAGCTTGTATTTTAAGTGCGTGGAAGACTTCGTGTGGGCTAAAGCTAAGCGGAGGAGCTGTGACTTCTTGGTGTGCCGTAAGGTGTTTATGTGAACATGTATTTAGGTGCAAGCGATTTATTTTTATGATGGACTTGATGTGAACAGATGCAACTTGAGAGTGTGGATGGAATTAAGAGGTTGAGCCTATGTGAGCTATTTGTTTTAATGCGCAATTGGAGCGTGATGTATGCTTGAGCCCTTGTTGTGCTGCGAGTTGGCCGGGGAGTAAGCAGAGAGTGCGTGGGGTTTCTGTAGAGGACTCAGAAATTTACTCGAACTCCGGGGATTTTTCCGGGTACGCGGCATTGTGCGCGCCCGCGGCGCAATTTGCGGAGTTTTATCGGTTCGAGGTTTCGGCACTTCCCCGACATCAGCGTATATGCCTGCGGAAAGCATTCCAGGTGGGTTGGAATTCTCCCCAAAATTATGAAATGCCCTCTAATGCTTCTGTAAGCATATTGAACATGTTTAGCCTATTATTTATTTGATCATGATTAGCTGATTTATTATATATCGATAAATCTGATAGTTGCCTAGAATATTGTGGAATGAATTTGAGCCCCAGACATTTTTAGTATGATCTAGAGGTTATTTGACACTGGACTGCATGTTCTTTTGAGTTTCAGGCTGCATCTGGACCTTCATATATTTTTAGTGCCCGTTTTTAAGTAAACTCCATTTTTAAAAGGGTATTTAACTATTGAGAAATTATGAATGGTCCAGATTGTTCGAATTGATTGTGTACTCGTGCCAGAGGGCCGAGGGTATTTTTTTTAGAGCATCGTCTGTCGAGTCCTAGTGTCATAAGAGTTCTTCTTCCTTGTGGGATCATGGGTTGTGATTATGATTTAGTGGGGAGGTAGTTCTCCACTTAGTTTTGAGGATATTTGGGGTTCTGGCAGATCGAGTCGCGGAGGTTTCCGACTCAGCCATGGTCGTGCATTATCAGATGAGTCGTTGAGGGTTCTCCGACATAGCTGTGACAGTGTTGGGCTATTCATGTTGAGTCGAGTTTCTTTTTACACGACTGAGTTGTGCTTTGAGCTTTGAGATACCGATCTGTTTGATCGAGGATTATAGCCTACTGAGCCTGGCATTTTATTGCCAGTTATGAGATACTTGGATACTTGAGTTCGCGGGTCGCTCCCCGCGAGCTACGCTCGGATGCGATGATGATACCGAGCCTGACGAAGGCTGCGATGTGATTACTGAGATGGTCCTAGAGGGACACCCTACGTAAGTCCGTTCCTCCGGGATGTGAGGCGTAGTAGATGACGCAGGTTTTTGATTTTGACTGGTCCAAAGAGGGACAGTCATGGAGATTTGGATGATCTGTGTGAGTGAGTTTCATTGCATGTTCATTTGATGAGTTTTCCTTTGAGCATAGTACGTGAGGCATATTATTAGCAGTGAGAGTGTATGCATAGCAGATCAGCGTTGAGTTCCTTCAGCATGATGTTGTCACTTTTTAGCTTTAGTCCTTCCTGCTTTCCTTTTATCTATCTATCTGCATACCTATCTGTTTTGCCTCCAGGACTTAGTGGGCATACCGTGGATATTGGGCGGTACCCCACTGAGATCTGCCTTCTGCAGTAGATCTAACACCGCTGCGGTGACAGGTTGAGGCAGCTGTTCCAGCTTGGTTCGGTGCGGAGACAGCAGATCGAGGTGAGGACGTGGCCGAGTAGTTCCTTACCAGCTTTTGGGTCAGAGGTAGATGTACCCTGTTAGTTTCATTCTCCACTTTTGTACTGAGAGGGGTGAGGAAATGTACTTTTTTATTTATTTTCCTGTGAGAGACCTGTTTTGAGGACTTTTGTATTATTGGACATTTATATATTTCAGTTTTACAGTGTAGATTTTGATTTATAGTATTAGCTCTTGATACATGTTT